>APFE030958840.1:66813-78938 GCA_000404065.3 Pinus taeda
ATTATTCCTGCTGCAAGCATTTTATCCAATTCTTCGTATACCTTTGCTTTATATTTTGGATTCAACCGATAAGGCCGCTGCTTGACTGACTTTGCATCCGGCTTCAGAGTTATCTTCATCATTCCTCGATTGCCGAGGATCCCTTTTAACTCCATGATTTGGGTCGAGAATAAATCTTGATATTCTCGGAGTAACTCGACGACCTTCTCCACCGTGGCATCATCCCAGTAATCCCCAAACATTTCATACTTCAGCTCCTCCTCCGTGCCAATGTTTACTTGTTTCATTTTCAGTGGCATGGTGATGTCGGGGTCCTCAATTGCTGGTTTGCGAACCTCGCAACTCCCCTCTGTTTCTGGAATATTGATGTTTCTGGGGTTGTCCTCATCATCTTCTACCTATACTTTGTAACATTCTAGGGCCCATCTCAGCTGGTGTGACCAGGCTGGCTGCCCTATTTCTTTTGGTTCCAATGGTACTTTGAAAATGGCAGCCTTCACAACTTGCAACACATCTTCAACAGTATCCATCCATTGGTCCTCAAATAAGAATGTTAATAAAAATCCTTCGCGCAAAATATCCCATTCACCTATACCATGTCGGAGCTCTGTTTCAGTATACTAGTTCCTTGGGATGACATCCAGGGTATGATAAAATAAGTGTACCCACTCTGGCTGGGGCTCTTCTCCATAGGCCTGGCTCCATCTAGTGAGGTGCATGCACGGGTCATCACATCCATCGTATTTCTCAGTTATTCGTAGTTCCGGATTCCCAAAACTTATGTGCATCATCCGCCTACAGTTGTGCCAGTCTTCAAAGGTTCCTTCATGTGTTCCCCACCAACACACAAGCGTCGTGCACAATGCCCATTTTAACACATCGAACCATTGGTGCTCTAGTACCACGCTTGCACACTTGATCAAGAGTTCATCTACCGCTATTAGCCCATCATACATTCGGAGTTCTCGACCCTGAGATTTTATGCAATACAGCGACCTAGTCATCATGTTGTAGTTTAACATTGTTACTTTGTTCAACCGATTATCCCACTACTCGTCTTCTCATCTGAATCTGCAGTGCAAGACTATGCACATTCCCACGATATTCTTGCTTCTGCAATCAGATTGACCCAATCTTGATATCGTGCAGTGATCTTGTAGATATAATCTAGTTCATCATCACTTCCTTCGTCGTGCACGGGTTTAGTGTAACACGCTCCTTCAGCCGGGTCGAGCGGAATGACTACGCGGAGTGACTTCTTCTCAAATGTCATTTTCCTCTTCCTTAAATTAATGACCCCATTCATATCTGTGGCCCAGTCTATCCCTAACAACACAGGGTAAGGGCTAGTTTCATCCAAATTTATATTACCTCAAAATCCGTTTGTGTGCTCCTACCATCTATATCTACCGTAATTCCTTGTAGTCTCCCGATTGGCAGGATCTTCTGTTGGTTCGCCATTCACAATTGAATAGGAGACCATTACAGTGTGGGCTTGCCCATGTGTTCCCAAGTCTATTTAGGTAGCATGTTTGCATCTGAGCCTCAGTCCAGAATGATCTAATCCATCTCATAGTCACCATTTTGCGCCATTAATCAAATTTCCTATCCAATACATGAAGCATGTTTCCCCAATTTTCAGACCACGCGAGGTTCACCTGACCCTGCGCACCTAGTTATCAGCTCTTGTAATACTTTAACCACCTTATTGTTGCGAATAAATTTTATGCGTGTCTCTAAAAAGGTAGTTAGCATCGAGGGATCCCTTTTCAGCTCAGGTTGATCCTTACTACCTGGGGTAGAGACCTCCGCGAAGCTCTCCCTAGCTTCTAGACATGTCTCCTTGTGAACCCCTGCGTCTTCCTTAGTTAGTTTCCCCTTATCCTCTCCTGTGGCCGCACCACTTCTAAGCATCATGTTTACGTTGGGGTCTTCCTCGCGTGGTTCGAACCTCATCATTTGGACGTTCTGCATCGCCGTAGGTTGTGCTGCCCTTTTCTCATGGATTTGCGCTATCAGTGTGGGGCACTCTATCATTTCATGATCGAACTGCTCGTAGTAGGGGCACGATATTCTGGTTGGATTGGTGCAATCACGCGCGTAGTGCCCTGGTCCTCTGTAGTTGTAATAGATTAGCTTTCCGCGGCCCTTCCTGACCCCAATCCTCCCCGTCCTCGTCCTCTCCCCTGGAACCTAAAGCACGTTGTCGCCGCAGCTAGATCTTTTTAGTGCCAGTATCTTCATCCCTCCATCAATGATCAAATTTCTCTTTTTGCATGCATTTTAGGTGTCCCATCCGATCATCTGCATTCCATTAGGTCATGGATCAACCGATGGTAGTGGTTCATTATTAAATTTCCCTCATGGTCTTTACCTGCTGGCCTATTTTCACATGTTCAGGTCATTTACAGTCATTTTTGTCATTACATTTGCAAAAGCCATTTTTAGGGTTTTAGGTCTCATTAGGTCTAAGGTTTACCACCATGGTCATCAAAAACTCACTAAAGGGTCAGTAGGCACATGAGGAGGTCTAATAAGTTCATCATAACAAAATTTCATTAAAGATATGCTCAATAAGTGATTTTTACCTCAAAACACTGTTTTGAGGTGAAAACAGAGTTTTTATTTCTATGTACAAAATTTTATGTAATTTCAATTTTTTCTATATGTAATAAGTTCAAAGTTTCTGCCCTTGCTCACCTTGCCAACTCCAGCCACTCTAGACAAAAACACAAGCATCAATGCATCAGTTTACCAAATGATTAAGAAAAGTCAATTTCAATTGAAAAACAGAGCTCAAGACCAAAAGTGACTTTGACATTAGAAAAGTGGGTTTGAGATAAGTGAAAATTAAAATTCATTCATATTTAAAGTGAAAGAGGTCTTATTTATCATTTCATTGAGCAAAAAATCCTTTGGAGAGTCAAAAATCGGGATTTGGAGCCAAGGAGAAAAAAAACCCTGTTTTTCAAGCAACTTGGCCTGGCACTACGCATCAGAGGCAGTGCGCTGCGCATCAGGCAGGTGTTGTGCATCAGACGCAATCCTGCAATATTATTTTGAACTAGTGCTACGCATCAGAGGCAATGCGTTGTGCATCAGAGGCAATCGTGCAATGTTATTTTGAACTAGCGCTGTGCATCAGGAGGATGCTGCACATTGGACCCAGTGCGTTGTGCATCAGTCCAGATCTTCCTCAATCACTCCAAATCATGCCATATCCCTCAAAATTGCTACATTTTCATTCTACAAGTAATTAAACAACATCTTAAGGCTGAATTTGAGCGCACACTTGTGTTCTTCATAAATCTTGCATGTGGAAAATGAAACCCTAGCTTGTCATCGATGTTTTCCATTTCATTGTGTAATTTTCATTCCATCGTCACAAAAGCATCATTAAACCCCTTTTCACTCTTTTATTACCCTAAAACACTCCATTTATCCCATTTATCCCATATCCCACTCCCCTAAAATAACTATTTCCCTCTCCAAACCCTAAATCCTTCACTAAACCCTAATTTCCCAAAACTATTCCCTTCATTCCCCAATCCCATTTCCCAAGAGTAAAATATCTTCATACTCATCACCATTGTCCTTCTTCATTACCATTTTTCACCATATATTCATCTCATCATTTTCCTAAGACAAGCACTATGGCAAGAAACAGTGACTCAAGCTATGAAGAAGAAACACAAAGTGACAGTTCAAGGGACAGGAATGTACAGCCTAGGATACCTCACAAGGGTGGGAAGATAATCAAAGAGGAGCCTATTACCATTGCTAAACTTCTTGCTTGTCCCCTTGCCACCACTTGTTTCAAATACCAATCTTGCTTTGACTTTTATGAGATAGTTGAGAGGGTTAAGTATCATCATGAATTGGCTAGGTAATTTGTCATCAACATGGAGGACAATATGGTATAGCTTGCTGGCATCAATTTCACTCTTTCACTAGCCATTATTGCACAAGCAACTAGGATGCCAGATGTGGGAGAAAGATGGAACAAAAGACAGAATATCAGCGAACAGAACTATGAACCCTACATTAAAGCCAAATATCATAGTAAATTGGGCAGGGTGTTTCCTTTTAAGTTTTTGGAGGACCGGTATGTGCCACTAATGAAACTCGTCATTAAATACTTCACATGTGAAGGAAGGTTCTCCAGAATCTATGCATATCACATCAGATTGCTTATGCATTTTACCAGGGTTAGAATGATGAGTATACCATACTTCATTTGCAAAAACATAGAGAGGATGATTGTGCTTGCAAAGAGAAAACCATACCCACAACAGCTTAATAGCATTTATCACTTTCTTGTCATCAAGATTGTTGTTGTGCATCAGCTCACTCAGTTGAGAGTGCCGTGGAAAACCTTCATTGCCCATGAGATTTTCAAGGGGCCTCAAATTTTTACAGAACCTCAAGAGGAAAGTGGACCTTCCGGGTAACAAAGACAACATGAAAGCAGAACTGAAGAGGCTCACATTCCTATGTTTATAACTTATGAAAAGGGGACAAGAATAATTTTTGCAACTACCAAACGAGTATTATCTCCACCAGGGGTGGAAGGGGTCTCATTCTCTTCACCGGACAACAGGCAAATGCTATCTTCACCAGGGGTGAAAGGGGCTTTGCCTTCTTCTTCAATAGAATAGGTACATGACAGAGGAAAGAAACCATTGCATGATGAAGGGCTTTCTGAAGGCCAAGATAGGGATTTTATTTTGGTTGAGGAAGAGGACACTAATTTGGGCTCCCAAAGCTCAAGACTAAAGGATGTGATCATCAAGGAGAAAGAAGCTGAGATCCAAACCTTATCACTTGACCTTGAAAGGGATAAATGGATCATTAACTACCTTGAGAAATAGAACAAGCAATTGGAGGATAAACAAACAATTATGGAGCTGCAAACCATAAGGGAAAACCGACAATTGGCAAAAAGAAGGAAAATCAAGCTAACTTCACTAGAGCAAGAAATAGAGGCTGAACAAGAATCATGGTTAAGAGAGTGAATATCCACCTTAAGAAGCTGCTGGACAAGGCTGATAAGGAGAAGAACATGTTGTGCCACATGGCCTATCACTATTTGGCCCGGAACAAAATTTGCATGACAAGGATAAGAAGCCTAAAAGCCAAGTTAAGGGGAGCTTTAAAAGCCAAGAAGGAGCAAGATAAACTTAGAATCTTGGCTGAAGCTTCCTCGGCTCAGAAAAGAAATTGATAAGCTTGCCTCTTGCTAATTTTGAAGCATTTTGGAGAAATTTTTTTCATTTCCTAAATTTTAATTGCATAACACAGAAAATTTCCTCTGATACGCAGCGCCACTAGCGTTGCGCATCGCAAGTTGCACATTGCGCTGGTTGGGAATTTTGCAAAATGGCTTGCATTTTTAGATTCCTCATGAAAAAGTACTAAAACCCAGAAAGTTTCATGAAGTTTGGAGGAAATCTGGGTCACTTAAAGGACAAAAAATACTCAAAAAATGCCCTCTCTGCCACTTTTTGGACCCACAGGAAGCAGTCTTGGGAGAATTGATTTGTAAAGGGGAAAATGGACACCAAATCCAAAAATTCCACTTTTTCTAGAAAGTAGACAAAAATTCCTTTCCAACAAGCCATTTTGGAGCTAACTTGGTGAAGGGGAAGGCCTTCAAACTTAGCTTGGAAAAGGCACTGCGCATCAAGCAAAATTTTGCCAATTTTGCTCAAAAACTCAGATTTTCGCCTAGTTTTCTACCAGTTTGACTTTTTCTTCTCTCATGGTCAAATTCATGATGTATTATGATGTAAATTGATGTAATATGATGTAAAAATGATTAAAAATGACTTAAGGAGGTAGATACATCAGTTTTAGGTGATTTTGAGCTAAATGAATCAGTTTCCATAGTTTTAGAGGCAAGTTGTTCCACTGCCTATTTTTCAGTTCCTAATTTAGATCTTGTTGAAACAGCTCCTTGACTCATAGATTCGACCCCTGATGGATAGTATAGGTGGTTTTATGCCTATATCTTGTACTTTCTTAGTCATTTGTCAAGGTTGGACTCTTGTGGATGCATTGAGCTACTTTGTACATCACTTCTGCAGTTTGGCAAGGAAGTAAACCAGGGATTTGTAGCATTTTGTGGGATTCTTGTGGTAATGTGAGTTAGCATTGTTTTCCTCTCTATAATTCATTTGATCTTATGTTTATGTGTTCCATCATCTCTCTTATTCTGCATAACTAAATGAATCCAGTGTAAAAGGTAGAATCCATTGATGTTTTAGTGCTCCGCCTTGGGGTTTATTTAGTTTTACATGTTTTCTACTGTCTGAAGAGAACTCATGACACTTGCATGCCCTCTCCAACTCCTCACCAGTATTTATACTCACCATTACACTCATTTCAAAGTGCTAAAATACTTACCTACCTCGCTCCACAGAAAACTCTGCAAATCTGTGTTGATTTCCCAGACCCAAAGTTGCCTTCCTCATTTGATCCAGAAACCAATCATTAAAATCAAACAAATTCCTTTGACCAAGCATACCTAGCCTAAAATTAATTTTTATATCAGTCATCTCAAGCCTTCCTTGGTAAATTTACATTGAGATTGACAAGGAGAGAGCCATCTCCTAACCTGGTAGGGCCCGACCTAGTAGGGCTAGCTACCAGGTTAAGCATGGTTTGATGTTACCCTAGACCTGTCTTTCTCAGCTTGAGGTAGATTTAGGCCCTAACAAATCCTGACCTCGTGCGTTAGTATGCATCCTGTAGGTAGGTGTTTGATCCATCAATAATTCATAACTACGGTAGTCTCGTTCATCGTGGCCCACTGATCTGCAAAAATTGCAAAATAGCTGTTGGGGGGTCTTGGTAAAATTTTGTAGTAGGTGATAGTTGTCCGTGTTGTGCTTTCCTCCCACCTAATAGATTGTGCACCAGAGCAAGGGTGTCACACTTTCCCCTCCTGTGCCTTTGGTCACAGCGGCATTGGTCCCCCCGCTACCAAATAGTTTGTGAATATCAAACAATGATCCTTGTCGTGGCCCTGGCCTTTACATTTTACACACCACACCTCCTTGTGCACTTCTGGCCTGGGTGCCTTCTCCAGTTTTAAACTTTGCATTTCCAAGCAGATATTTTATATTTGCGCATGGATCTGTTGAACCCACAACCCAGGATCCTGTATTGGAGTCTCATGCAGCCTCATCGCTATTTCTAATGCTTCAACCTGGGTCGAGATCTTCTGTTGTGACAGCGTTGTCCTCAGGTGTGGCATTAAAGATGCCACAAACAATGCATGCTGCTGCACATCCATTAGTGTCATGTTAGCCTCTCAGATCATACTCTTCAGTCTCTGATCCAGATCCCAAGGGGTTTATCTTGGTAGCATCATGATCTCCTTGAACCCGATGATTGACTACATCTCTGATTTTGGCCAGCTGTACTCTTTGTTCAATGCATCTCGGATCTCTGCTATCCCAGCATTTGGATAATCGCTAGAATGCTTGATATACCAAGTTAGCGCGCAGTCCTATAGCACACTCACCAAGGTAACCTTTTTAATATTATCATCTGTAACTCCGTGCACTTCCCATACTGCCCTTACTACGAACCAAAATTGTTCTGGATCTTCGCTTCCTACTCCTTTGAATACAGGCAACTTGATCGTGTTCACCATGTTCAACTTCTGGTTTACATGCGGGTGTGCTAGGGCCAACTACAAACTCATACTGCTTTTGATCCAATCGATCTTCAATCTCTTTCTTCAAAATTCTGACATCAAAACATCCCTTAGGCAGATCTCGGTCCTGGAAATGGAACCATTTGTTGGCTTATTGGGCCCTGACCCAAGTTCAGAAGAGTTATTAGCCAAACAAATCCCACAACTATTGGCCCTTTTAGCAACAGTTCGCAGAGCTTAACTGAGGTCTCACCCGAGGTAGCAGGGGAGGGTGTTGGAACTAGGTTTCTGCACCCTTGGGATGTCTTGATGTGGTCTGGAGGGTTCATGAACCTTCCTGTGCCTTCGCGTTACTCTGTACTACTATCGGGCTTCCATGTAGATCCGCACAGGTGTGTTTTCTTATTAATGAATTTATTATAGTTTTGATCTACTTATTAAGGTCTTTAAGCAAACATTTAACAATATTACCCAGTGCGCATCATTATCATTCATAAAGATAGGCTTAAACTCATATAACAAATGCATAAACCAGAATATAACCAGAGCCATAATAACTCAGAATCAACACAAAGTTTCAGAACCAACTTATCTTTATTAATATCTTCATTTCAGTACAATCTTCTTTCTACCCTACGCACACAGCTGCAAGGGTCCACACACGCAGCTGCGGACTCTATCAGGCCTCCATGCACATAGCCTTAGAGCCTCTATCTAACCACTAACACCCTTGACTCGAACTTACAGACGCAGAACAACTATCACTTTCACCAACCCATAACACATCAGACCTCTTTTTGCAAAAAAACTACCTATACCCCTAGAGCCTCGCTCTATTTATACATTCCCATGGTTCGCAGACCATGGGCAGGCCGAATCAGTTCCTATTATTGTATATTATTTTTGGGCGGACAACCCTTTGACTCAATCTATTACATTTCGCGTCTCGCGCACTTCACGGAACTTTAACAATATCATTACCCTAAATTACAAGGTCTAAGCGCCAAAAACGTTACGCAGGACCTCAGTTGCCCAACACATTTCCACCATTACAAATATCGAATCATGTCTTCTTGAGGTCATTGGTAGTCCCACAATGAAGTCCATTGTTATAAATTCCCATTTAGATTTTGGTATCTCATGGGGTTGCAATAATCTTGTTGGATGTCTGTGTTCAACTTTTACATCGTTGACACTCTAAGTATCTTGCTACCAAGATTACGATGTCCTTCTTCATCCCTTTCCAAAAGAAGAGTGGTTTCAGGTCTGCACTCATCTTCTTAACACAAGGGTGTGCCATGTATACTGCGCCATGTGCTTCATTCAAGACTAACTAGCATATATCTGCATTTGGTGGTACATATAGCCTTCCCTGAAATTGTAGTAGCCCATCGTTATCAAGGGAGTATTCTTCATATTTTTGGACCCTTATTTCATCCTCCCTCAAACTTTTGCTAACCTCCTAGTACCAGGTGTCTTAAAATTGTAAGTAAAGTAGTTTCTCCCTCAACTTTGTCCTTTAAGGGAATCATTGAAAATATCTAAGGCCTCCTACTTAAAACATCAACCACCCTATTTATCGTTCCTTTTATGTAAGTGATATCAAAATCATATTCACTAATTAGCTCAGACCATTGTCTTTGTCTTGCATTTAAGTGGTCTTGAGTGAATATGTGTTGTAGCCCACAATGGTCAATCCTAAGATCAAACTTCCTTCCTAGAAGGTAGTGTCCCCAAATCTTTAGTGCATAAACAATTTCTATTATTTAAAGATCATGGGTTGCGTAGTTTTTTTTTTTTTGTACACTAATTCGAAATGAAATCATCTTGTTGGTCACACATATAGTGATTTTGTAGAAAGTATTGATGGCAGAAAGAGCACCTCAGGATATGCATTTCACCTAGGTACAATACTAATTTCATGGGCATCCAAGAAGCAGCTCATTGTCTCCATTTCATCACCAAAATCAGGGTATGTAGCAGTAATAGGAGCAACTTTCCAAGCAGTTTGGTTAAGAATATTGATATTTGACCTTGGGCCTAAAAGAAGAAGGAACCAAGTCTTGTTTTCTGTGATAATAATTCAGCTATTTCACTTTCCAAATGATGTGTTTCACCACAAAAGTAAACACAATGACACATGTTTTCTCTTCATCAAGAGCTATGCAACAATGGTGAAGCCAATCTTCAACTTTGCAGTTCCAATAAATTAATTAGTAGTCATTTTACAACCATTGAAAAAAAACAATATTTGAATTTTAAATACACCACTTAGGAATTGTCTATGTTGCTCCAGAGTGGTCTCTTAATGTGAGAAGAACTCTAAAAATCCATTAATTTTTCAATCTAGGTAATTTTATGTTTTACAATGTGTTCTAACTCTTCATCTTAAATTCCTACACTCAAACAAAAAACCTATCTTTTCACTTAAACTCAATTTAAAACTTAAATAATTTGAAAGTGAAATCAAATGTTATATTTTAGAGTTCGTCCAAATACAAGTGTGGTTGTCATGAATGTTGATTGTGAGAACACATTTTGGTTAATCACCAGTCTCTTTATAGGTTCTTCCAAATACATATATACAGTAGTATGTGTCTCCAAATTGGTCATTGCAATTAAATTAGTTTGTCCAACACTTGAATAAATCCTTCATTTCAACTTCCATTTCTCATGTCTTCATATATATATATATATTATATATATATATATATATAATATATATATATATAATATATATATATATATATATATATATATAATATTATATATATAATATTATATATATTATATTAACATGAGTCGTATCTACTTCAATGAAGGAAATGGTTACGTCTTTACCAGTGCAACTTCAAGACGTTTCTACTCTAGGAAGGACTACTTAAAAGACAGTTGAATACAAAAACAGAGGTAAGTGTGCTTACTCCAAAAAAGGGCAGCTATATTCTTTTTTTATAAATGCTTTTTAACTGGTTGTTGTTTTCTTGCAAGATTGTTAATGTGTTTTTAATGTAGCCAACTAGCTCGGTGAAAGAATTGTTTTACATGGACCTGGTGCCCTTTGGTTGATAAACTAGGGTAATCTCAAAAGAACTAACTTATGTAGATTTGCCTCTTACTCTATAAACTGTTAGATCAAATTTGGGTATAATTTGTTTCTGCTTTTATTTTATTTTATGTTATGTTATAAGATACTTCCTTTAGTTGTTACTATAAAAAGAGATCTACCAGTGCATTATCAACCCCAAAGAAGGCCCCAAATCTGGTCACCACGAGCACCATACAAACTCAAAAGCTGGATGGTTTAGAAACAAAAACGGCCCATTAGATGAATATTGGCCCATTGGCAGTAAAATAGCCTAACAATCCATATAGAGTCCCATAAACATCATAAAAAAATAGCACAAAGCGCGACAATAATCACAAAACAAAAATCATCAGAGGCTGCATGAGAGGCTCAGCAGTGGACAGTGGTTTATAGGAGTCTTTGGGAATTTACACCCCAACAAAATAGAACTTCTCTTAATATTATAGTTTTTTTTTATGCACATTAGCTGAAATCAAAGGCATGAATTCTCAATTTACTCTACCAAACAAGCATCTAGTATATTTATGGCATTTCTGGTTGAACAAAAAATCTCAAGGTTTAAAATAAAACAACGACTAGAAGGCCAAATTTGCGTATGTGGAAAGAAGTGGCACTCTCCATTGGCCCACAAATTTGGGTAAGCTGCAAAACTAGTGGAAATTGGTCTGGGAAAAAGAAAAAAAAAACCCTTCGACTATGTCCAACTAAATAGCAAATAATATAGTAGATAATTCCCTTGCCAAAATCCTGTTAAACCATTTTTAGTTATTATACAGAGAGATGAAGCACTTCATATGAACAGCTCCATAATCCCTAGGGTAAAATGGATTTCATCAACATTCTTGGAGCACATTGCATCCATTCAATTTAACTGCAGAATGCATAGTACTAATTGAGCTCTCGAAAAGGGGTTCACATTACATAATGAAAATAAAAATCTCAAATACATTGAATGAAGAGCACAAGTGCTCCTATTTGAGCACAGTTGGAAAATTCAGGACAAAACTGCAAAGATATCACTAAAATTTCCCATTATCTATGTTATGAAACTAGCTCACAAAAATATAGAAAAGAGGGATCAACGCCTTAGAATTCAACCTCTTCAAGGGGGCAACCTCCTTTACATTACACAAATGAACAATTCTTGGATGATTCAAATGACAAAACCTCCTTTCTATATATAAGAGTCTATGGAGTCACAATATAACCCAGCCAACCTAACAATAATAATATAAAGCCACAAAAATAACAATAGAGGGATTCTATGGGGGCACAGTAATACAAATATGGAGACAATAGGGGCTCAACAATATTAATAAGGGATACAACTACAATAGTAATGGGGTAATCACTAGTATTATAGGGACCTAACAT
>APFE030958862.1:7368-72858 GCA_000404065.3 Pinus taeda
TGAATGAGCTCCCCCTCTGTATATGCCAAGGTGTACCAATCTGACCATGCTTCCCTTGAATACATGCTGAAGTCTCTGCTTTGCTGAAGAGTGTTGTTCATGTTCCTCCTGACTGTAGGCAAGATCAAAAATATGGTCTTCAAGAAGAACTAAGACAATACAAGACCTTCCTATCACCAAAAGACTTAGTACATACATTCATCACCCAACTAAGTGGGGATCATTCATCCAACCGAGTGGAATACATCAGAAATTTACATATGATGACAAAATACATTACATCTTCATCCCAGGCATTATGGGGAAACCAAAATAGGCTGTTACATGACCTTGACACTATGAAAGAGATAACACAAAAGAGATACATGACATAGAGACAAAATATCTAGATCAAGACTTATGAAAGTCATCAACAACTGATAGCAGCAGCAACTGTCAATCTTTATTCAGATCAGCAACTAAGATTTCCTTCTGTTCTCCTTCTGCCTTTGTTCCACCTGAAGTCAACAACAGCTATGAACTAAAACCAAAAGCTTCTAAAATAATGCCAACAATGCATAATTAGAAGATTATCTGCTCCCCCTGAACCTGTGCCGGATGGTCTCTGTCAGACCCACATCAGAATATCTTCAACCCGAGCCTGCTCCTTCTGATATCCATTAAGCCTCCATATACGCGACTTTCTCTGTAAATACCGGCGTATGTACGCAGATACTCTTTATTAAACTCGCGTACAACTATTTCCAGATCAGCAACCTGCAAACGTCCTGTACCAAGGTGTGTCTACATATAGAAATCAATTCATCCTTTTGAACCACATCATAAAATCATATGTGTATAGCCATCCATGTATCATCTCTTGGGAATATCTGCATCAATCAACATATGGGAGTACTAATCCATCAACATATAGATAAGAACTCATCATCATCATGTCTCCAACTACCAGCTTTGTGTATCCAACACTGTCATCAACATCAACAATCCTCATCCACATGATCACCAAGTACCATAGGAATCCTGCATCATAACTGTATTATATGATCTTCATGCATATGATGACAGCAGCATATTAGAGACTTCATCATCAAGTAATGACAATGTGTATTCAAGCTTTGTACTTCTCCTTGTAAGCATCATATATGCACCATCAATCCACAAGTATGATTCTGAACATCAATCATAGCACGATATATCATTTAGCCATATAAGTATCATCATCAAGGACCACTAAACATAATGCCAACAATGCATTATCAAAGGCATATGCTCCCCCTCAACTTGTGCTATCTGTTTACTGTTAGATCTGATCATGCATATATCAGAAATAAGCATCAAGACATCATCATCAAGTTAGGATCAAAACACTTCTAAACCTCTTACACGTATCAAGACATTTCCATACATCCTCAGCAGACTGTAACTATTAACCGATAGAGAAAATAATGGACTGGAACATATCAGACCCTTTTTCTTAGCCTATCCCCACTGCTTTTCTTCATACTGACATATACGCGACTTTGCATTGTCTAACTCGCGTATATACGCGAATTCTCTTTATGAAACTTGCGTATGAGATTCGGGACACTGAAGTTGTACACTTTCAGCTCCCCCTGAGTCTGTTATGACTGTGTTGTGCTGAGAATTCTATGTTGTGCCACATCTTTCTGACTGAACTTCCTTCTTCTTCCATACCTTCAGGCATATTGATGATTTCTTCTTATCATGAACTTTGTTCCTGCAATCTTTTGCTCTATGTCCAAACTTGTTACATGCATAGCATCTTACATGTTTCATATTCCTTCTGTAGCAATCAGCAGCTTTGTGACCATACATATTGCAAGCAAAACAATATCCGTTAAAGTACCTTGAATGTGATGATCTTTGAGCATGATGGTCTCGAACCCTTTTTCTTCTGCATCTAGCTACAACATGTCCAAGATTATGACATACATAACATTCAACATTATTCATAGGAGGAGTAAAAGATTTTCCTTGAGGAATTTCTTTCCTTGATTGCTGATGGATTTGACTTCTCATTTCCTTTTTGATCATTTTAGATTTTTCTTGAGAGTTCCTTGCTTCACCTTGTGAACTAGATTCACCTTCAGCCAATTCATGAAAACCAAGTCCAGTCTTGATAGCAGGAGACCTTTGACTACTAAGGATATCATCCAAGACTTTAGTACTATCTTGAAATCGTAATAGTTTATCCTTTTCTTCTAATTTACCTTTCAAGATCTTTACCTCAAATTGATGTTGCTCTTCCTTTTCAAGACATTGCTTCTTCAAAATTTCTTCTGACTTTCTTCCTTCTTTCACTTGTTGCCTCAGATTGAGTATCTCCTTTTCTTGTTCTTCATTTCAATTCTGTAGCATTTGACGAGCTCTGGAGGCACATTCCAGCTGTGATTCCTGTTTTTCAACAGTTTGGAGTTGATCTTTATTCTGCTTCTTGGTTTCTTCAAGTTCTTCCTTTAGTGAGAGGGTCGTAGCTTCAAGACTTTCATAATCCCTGGATCTATCTCTGAGATTCTTGATTGTTGTGTTCTTTTCATTGACTTCTTTTCTTAGAGATGTGACTTCATCATGCAACTTTTGATTTTAGTCCCTGAAAAACTTCCTTATCTTGCTTACTTCCTCTTGTTGGTCTTTTAGCAACTTTAGATATTTGGCCTTGAATAACTCTAGATTGGCTTTCAGTTTGGTAGTTTCTTCTTTGAAGTCACATTCCCTTTTGTTCAATAGATCTTGTTGATCTTTGATTGTGTCTGAAAGCCTTTTAAATTCTGCCTCTATTTGATATCTCTCTTGTTCACCCATAAGAGCAAGTTCAGTTGTTTCACATTCCCTTTTATTCAAAAGATCTTGTTGATCTTTGATTATGTCTGAAAGCCTTTTAAATTCTGCCTCTATTTGATATCTCTCTTGGTCACCCATAAGAGCAAGTTCAGTTGTTTCACTATCACTATATTCTCTTCCAAATGGAAAGATAGATGGAACATCAGAGGATAGCACATTCATACCTGATAGTTCATCTTCATCTGATTCTGAATCTGAAGAGCTTCTTATGCCTAATCCCCAATCAATTCTCCCACTATCATAGTTATTCTGAGACGTCTTCTTCTTCTTCGGTGCTTTCTTCTAAAGCTTCTTTCCCATTGTTCCACGGATCTCCTTCAAGCGATCAAGCTTCTACCAAAGGACCTGCTCTGATACCAATTGTTGGAAATAATACTGAGAGGGGGGGTGAATCAGTATTATCAAATCAGTAAAAAAAATTCATTTTCATACTCAGATTCATATACGCTACTTCAGTTAAGGATATCCGCGTATATACGCGACTGTGTTAAAAGCAACCAGCGTACATGCAGTAATCTTATGATTCAGTTAGCTTATCTTCAGTAAATGCATCAGAACATTATTAACCTTATTAACAGTAAGCAGAATAGATCATCACAAATAAAGAGCACACACATGAACACCATGATATAAGGTGGAAACCCAATGCGGGAGAAAACCACCTGCTGCAAGTCATCTCAATCTTCTTCTTAATAAGAAAATCCTTTACAATATTTTGTACTGGTGCAGCCTTATACCAGTACGGGAGCTACAACCCCCTCTGCTCTTGTACTAGCCGATCCATTTACTAGTACGCAAGCTACTACCTGCTACAATGCTCCAAAGATTTCCTTTAGCTCTTGTACTAGCTTAGATACTAGTACGTAGGTGCTGACCTACAATCTTCTCTCCTCCACGTACCACGTTTCATCAATTTTCAGACTGGATACACTGAAGCACAACACATAATATGAAGGCCACATTTCATCAAATTTTCATACTGGACCCATCAATATCATTGAAGCACACAAACACTTAGCAACATTAATACCCAATACTAAAACACTGAACACTGTCAACAAAAAGCAGTCACCGAAACACAGAGCAGAACCCTGAACTCTGCAACACTATTCAGACCAACTGTATCATCAAAATCAAGCATTAAAGTGCATACGCTACTTGGACAAACCAAACCCGTGTACATACGCGCTTTTTCAAAAGTCAACCCGCGTACAGATCTATAAATATTCAATCATGACTTTGCTGTAATTTCAAACCAAGTTCAGATCATTACATGCGTCAGTATATGGATCTAGAATAAACATAATCAATCATATAGAGATAGTTCATTTCAAACCATTTGATCTTGATCTTGTTCTCCATCAACTTGTGAGATCCCTCCTTAGCTTAGATCAAGCAACCCATAACCTGCATACTGGATCTCATCCTTCATCAGATATTCAAGACTTTTTCCATACATTTGCCTAATGATCTTCTTCTCCTTTTATAGTCTTAGGCCTTGCTCAATACCATGGTCCAAAACCATAATAAACCAATACCATCAACCCAATACTAGGGATCAACACGTCTGTCGAGATGCCATGGTCCAAAAACCATAGGTTCAGATTCCAAGGACTAACCGCCACGGACCATAGGTAAGTTTTCCAACATATACGCGCTTTTCCTTGCATGAATGTGCGTGCATACGCATACACGACTTTGTAACAACTAACTTGCGTGTATACGCGGATTTGTCGCGATGAACCTGCGTATATGTATTTTATCTTCATTCTTGTGGTCTTGTTCATCAATTCCTTGTTGCTGACCTTCTGCACTTTGATTTGTCATCTGTGTGGTTTTCCATCAAGGACAACACTTGTCTCATAATGCCAACAATCTCCCCCTTTGGACTTGATGGAAAAGCTAACTTGTCACACTTAGATCTATCATCTAATTCCTTTTAGTTGTCCTGCATCCCATGCATTCAGTCACATCTGATATTTCATCTGTATATTCATCTAAGTATATGTAAGTGAGATGATATTCTATGAGAGGGACTTAGATCTATCATCTAATTCCTTTTATTTGTCCTGCATCCCATGCATTCAGTCACATCTGATATTTCATCTGTATATTCATCTAAGTATATGTAAGTGAGATGATCTTCTATGAGAGGGTTGCCATCAAGTACAACACATGCATCATAATGCCAACACATCTTCCTATTTCTTCTAAAGGCATGTATACTCAGAGTTTGTTTAGATGATTCCATGTTAGAGAACTTGGAAAACTGTAAAGGTGTTTTTGCATCAAACTTTTCTTGTTTCTCCTCAGAAACATGGGAATGTTGATTGACATTTCCTCTTATGATCCCCAAAGTATTGTGTATTAAACCAGCTTCAATAGCCTTCAACTTGATATAACAATTATCACAAACATGAAATGGCTTGTGAGGATTTGGAGCTAAAGAAGCCTCGAAGGACTTCTCAGCACTACACGCATGGCAGAAAACAAGCCCACAATTATAGCAATTGTGACGTTTTCTTGTAAAACCAAATGGAAGTTGACAACCTAAACACATAGATTGGTCAACACCTGATACCCACTTATTACCACAAATAGTTGATGTGAAACTAGAACAACATGCTACACTTTTGACTTGTTTGCCTTTTAATGCTTCAACCAAAGTTGGAGAATTTCTATCTTCAATGTCACCATGACTTAACTGTCCATTTCCTCCCTTTCCCCATGTGTACACTTCTGATTTTGATGTCAAAACTACAACATGACCACAAGTTATATGCTCTACATATTCATTATGAAGCTTACCTTTCACACATACTAGAAGCTTCCCATCAGCTTGAGGATTTCCAAACTAACCATTAACAGGGCTACCCATTATATATACATGCCTCGAGGTTGTGAGAGCCACCGTAAGGCTATGCCCACATGCTACTTATTGGAAACTAGGTTCAACAAGTGTAGCTACACAGGTTGGAATGAGTCTGGAATTTTTGTCTCCTTGCACAAGCAAGTGGTAATGACCAAAGTGGTGTTTGTGAACCGTTCTACGGAGATTTTGAAATCAGCATTGATGAACACAATATTTCTTGCTCCCCAGATGATATATCTAGGATACCAAACTCTGTATCAATAAATTTTAATGGATCAGATGTAGGAAGCATAGATATTAGGAAAAAGTCAGATTTCAGATGTCTGCAATCCCAGACATAGTTCTTTCATGATCAAAATAGATAGTATGAGAACCAAATATGTATCACCCTACTCCATGAGATTCTTCACCTTTGGTATAAAACCCAGAGAGCCAATTATTCTTACATTGTTGACTCTAGATGGCTCTACTCACAAGAGGCATCATGAACAAATCTTCGATAATAGGTCAACTATGCAGTGTGCACTCCAGGAGATGCACAACCCATGGATGGTAGGAATCTCACCACCCAAATTCTTTCCCTTGGTTGTTGGCATAGGTAACTATTGGCAACATTGTTGGTTAAAGGCTTTGTATTTGACAAAACACTACTCAACATATTGTACTGAAAGCATAAGCTGATTTTTTTTTTTTTTTTTTTTTTTTTTTTTCGGGGGCCGGGGGGAAGGCGTTGCACATGGTAAGTAGTTTTCAACTTGGGGGGACCAAAATGCTCCAAATGATGCCACGTGATCACAGGTGGTGTTTATGATCTTAGGGGTCCGAAATGGAATGAAAACCGTTAATTTCGTAGTGACAAACTCTACCATTAAAAACTGCCTGGACATTATCCTTACCCTTCCTTATCTTAACACTTGTTATATTTGTCTTTGACTTATATGCTACTTTGACTTTGAAGTTTAGCTCTCCATGAGAGTTTTATCCCATATGTACAAGGTGAGGAATATAAATGGTGTTTATATACACCATTGTATTCAATATTTGTAAAGGCGTGGTTGAATGAAATGCATGCCCTTGTGGGCTTCGCCTGTGCTTTGATTTGTGTATGTCACTGACTAGTTTCTGACTTGCCTTGCTTTTGGTTGGTAGTGGATTTGACTTCGGTGTTTGATGGGCTTAACTTTGATGTCAAACTTAAAGATTGGGTGACAAGCCCAACATTTTTTTTTTCAAACAATTTTTAATTTTAAATAAAAATAATTCTAATAAAAATAATAAAATATTTTTATATTTTTAATAAAATTAACTATTTAAAATATTCAAAATTAGTCGAGCAACCATGTTTCCATGAAATTTTATATATGCCCAAAGATTTAGCTAAAAGGTAGAGTGGATAAAATTTAAAAAAAAATTGTAACTTTCCGGGTGTCAGAAAAAGTTACAACATTGGCTCCAACTAGGGACTACCTTCCCCTGTGGGACATAGAGAACTAGTAGACCAGCTAATCCAGGTCCAGGTGTGACAAAGGACCCTTCCAAGACCTTTTAATTTTGTGATGTGTTAAAGTGCATTTTTAAAAGAACATAAATGAATACATCTCCATGTTGTAAAGAAGAGAAACATGACATTCATCAACACATGAAAACATAAGCCGTTGATAATGGAGTTCGTCTAGGAGGGACTATGTCTCCGGGCCCCAGTGTCAAGATGGTGTAGGATGCTGCATTAAGTGTTGTCAATAGTGATGATGTACATAAGAGGTGACGTCTCTATCATACAAGGAAAATTCCCTCACGCAAGAGTGGTGCCAAGAGATGTTCTGCCACAGGAACTCTCAGTCGAAAAGGATTCCTATCAGTATGACATAAACTCATGCATGATGAGAATGAGCATTCCGCCAACATGGCATAAAAGGAATTTCAATGCAACCATACATGGAAACACATGAGTATCCCATCAACATAACGACCAAGGGAACTCAAACAAAACATGACGAATCATGACAACAAGTGCATCCCACAAATGATTCTACATCACATCAAGGAGGAATCATGAGACAAGTAAGAAACAAGATCCCACATCAAACATCAAACTGGGATCTGTGCAACACAATGCATAACAAAAAGCAGTACATGAACACTCTGCATATACCTCACATCCTGAGCCATCTAAAGGAAAGGATGTCAAACTACTGAAGTTGGCCGTACCATCAATCTCATGGCATGGAATGGCTACTCGCATGTGAATGCTGACACTTGCACTACACTTTGAAAAGTGACCGAAAAATGAAATGAGAAAATGGAAAATATGAATACAACATCAGATTTGTGGTGTCGAATAGTGCAAAATCGACTGTCAAATTTCTGAATTCTGAGAAAATGAAAATTTGGGGCTCAAGGAATCTTTTAGATTCCCCTAGATTCCTTAAAGATTCCCTCTTCCGATTCCTCTAAAATATTGCTGCTAAGATCAGCAAACTGACTACGCCATTGGGTTCGTGTCACTGAGAGATGTAAGGTCAACATAAAATTTGTCCAATTTGGACATTGCAAAAATTTCACCCTCTTGGAAATTTCACTCAATCATGCTCCCCTTGCAATAAATTAATTAAAAAAAATTATCGCCTCGATTTTCATGCACGCTCCTACTCCTCCATGCTTGGGTGCATTGACAAATGACGGGTTTATATAAGTTTTTGGTGGCAGATTAAAGAAGAAATGTTGTTTAGGCAAATTGGTATGAGGAGGTGAATAGTAAGGAGGAGGTTGGGTGGTCAAACCCTGACACCTCCATTTTAATACCCTTATTGTTTTATTAAACCAAAAATTTATTTCTTTGTTGGGGGGTCGGGTCCACATTGGGCAGCCCACCCCATAACCTCTGTATCCTTTTGGATGGCGTTGTATTAAAATGGCATGGGCGCATTTATGGTATTAGTGTATGGTTGTTTCATGGGGCCGTCTGGTGGGGGCCGACCTACGTGGGCCGAGCGGGTTCAATCCCCATCAGCCTCCACATAAAAATGATTAACGTATGCTTATGGAGAGGCGTGGGGTGGTGGGGGTGGTGGCCCGCCATCTCCTTTATATATATATTTTATAATTTTTAATAATAATAAGGCCATTTTGAAAATTCCAAAATTTGACCGAAGGAGTCAAATTAAACATGCCACAAATTCGCTCGAAATCTAGCCAAAATTGGTCGGATTTCGTTCATCGGAAAACTTCCAAATTGTGTCTCCATTAAGCCTGCCCAGTCAGCAAAAGTCAACCAAAACTTTGACTAACTCATTCTCCCTCTTACGAGCTCGGGTTGACAAACTGTTTACACCATTGCGATCAGGACGATGAGATCTATGCTTTGGCCCTAGTTCAAAACAATTCTGATCACTTTGATTTTCAAGCTTCCATAAGCTCTCTTTGTCTTGTGTGTGTCTCTAGAGCCACCTGGATCACCAACTACCTTAAGTGTTGAGCATGGAATCATACCATGAAACCATCAACCATTCATCTGTAATCATGTAAAAGTATAACCAATCTCCATGAATCAATCATGTCATTTGAATATCCTGCAACTGCACATTAAAACTTGTAACTGTGAATTGCAAGCACGTTGATATCTGAAAACTATACACCGTTCCAAAATCTGTCAAACTGCAACTTATTGCTTATTTCAATATTCTTGTTTCAAGTCTCATTTATTTTAGGAAAGGAATTTCTAATTGTAGCAATCTCATCTACAATATGATTCGTTGAGAATTAAATCAACCCATATACTGCACACCAAAACTGAATAATCTAATACTCACTGAATCTGAAAATAACTAATTCAACCCCACATAACCTTTACCTAACTGAACTGAACATTTGCACTGTTAGGTGTAATCTACTTTCCAATGTAACCAAGTGAGGAGTGGATTTACTGGTTGATCACTTTGCCAACAGTTGAAAACTTGAAACATATTTACAATATAAAACTCAAACTCCATAGGCAACATATACTTGCATGTGAACTCAGAAAATTGATCTTTTGTTGATGTTTGAGACTTCTGGTCGTCATCAAAAAGTAGAAAGATATGTTGTTGAATGCAACTATTGCTATGAAGAAGAAAAACATACAGTTGCATGTTATTATCATAGCGAGATATGCAATTATCATTTTGAACTAGCTGAATCCGAAAACTAGTCGAATCGCCATATGACAAAGTGGAGTCGCTAGGTGAAAGCAATGCAACCAATATCAATTGTCTAGTCTTTGTTCACCAGCAAAGAGTAGATCTAGTCTTTATCATTCTCTGGGGAAAGACACCTTCGTTACTTCCCTCCCTAACAATGACGCCAAATCTTGTACCTATTTCTAGTAGGTAGCCCTTGGCTGCAAAAACTACGTCGAAAAACCAACTCGATCAGTCTTTAGGTTCAAGCTGGCCTTTGAACGAGAGGGATCTCCCTCAAATGTTATGAGGCCTTGTTTAACGTTGTTCACTGTCACTGGACAACAACCTATGAAGCACAATGGCTAGATTTATAATTTAATTTGGGTGGTTTTCAGTGATTACCAATCTATGTTCATGAATAAACCCCTCTCTTGCAAAATCCTTGGTCAAAGTGTCAACATCTAGTTTGACAGAACAACATGATTTTTAAAGGATTTCAAAGAAGAATACGAGGGAATTCCTGATAATTAAGCAGTCATAATGAATACTTAATCAACCAAGCAAATTTGGATGCGTGTAGAAGATTTCCGTAGCCAAACAAGACACATTCAAGAGATCGCAGGAAGCAACAATTTAAAGATGTAGAGGAGCTATCTCAGGCAGACTTTCCAATAAACTAATCTCTTTAAATGATTATACCTTTGTAGGGGATTTTAGAGAGATTGATACTCAATCTATTCTTACCCATAATCGCCTATGTTTTTTCCACTGGAAAAATCAGTAATTTTCATTAAATTTAGAAAATTACATATAGTAGATGCCATTGGCATTGTTGTATGTGCATACAAAAACCACCACATAGGGTGCTATTAGGAGCTAGAAACAATCAAATAGTCTATCTAGGCTTTCCTACCCTTCTTTTTATCCACTTTCCGCCAACCTTCATTGTTTGGCGGAGCTGTTACAATAATCATTTGTGTTTCTTTTGTGTCAGCCATGAAGTCCTTTTCAGAATCTGTGCTTGATGGTGAGTATGCTCGTTTGCTGCCTCCAATTTCCTACCCGGAGTTCTCATATTGCTGCTGTGGGTGACTTGCATTTGTATCTATTGCTCCTTCAATCAGATTTACATTATTCTGAAGGTGTTGTGGATAATTTTCTTTGCTGATTTCTGGATTATTCCTTCCGTCTTCATCTTCTTGTAGAATGCTGGTGGTTTCTGCATTCTGTTCCTCTTCTATATCCTCTGCGCTTGTGGCTGTAAATTGCCATCCTTTCTGCTTTGGTGGTTGTCTCCTTCTCCTATCTTTTTTGTTTTGTGGACATGCACTCTGTAGATGACCTGTTTGTCGACATATGCGGCAGCGGAAGGCGGTGTTTTCATAATCCAGTGGTTGTGCCCATTGTTTCCCATTATGGATTAGTAGAATGTGCTCTGGTAGGCCTTGACTGAGGTCTACCTCCACACATATCCTGGCAAATGTGTAGATATCCTTGGATAGGCGCTCATTGTCTATTTTTATAAAAGATCCCAGGGTATTGCCTATGCCTTCCAGAACTTTGTAGTGCCAAAAGTGTATAGGTAGGTTAAACAATTTTACCCAGACTGGCATTTTGGTGACCACCATGCTGTTTGGGTCGAATTCCGGGGACCAAGATTTCAAGAAAAGGCCAGCATTTCCCCAAAACCATGGACCCTCATTCAAGGCATATTCTTTGTCCTTTATGGTGTCGAATTTGACAATAAAGAATCCCTTTGAACATAGGTGAATATCACAGTTTTCTGTCCATATGGAATAGATCCATTGACGAAGGGCTTCCGGTTTGGGCCAAAATCCATTGAACCTGCATATTACTGCTTTAGTTGTATAATCAGCTTGTATTTCATTTACCTCTGGGATGGAGATTGTTAATGCAGGGTTCTGTGTTGTCTGCTCAACAATGTATGCCCCTGGAGCTGTAGCTTGCTGTTCTGGTTTCTTTTGTGGTTCCATCTTCCCTTTGACTGCATCTTTGAAGGATGCGGGTCCTTTTGAACTTGAGCCGGGGCAGCCTCCGCGCAATCTTGTGCTGAGGCAGATGGTTGAGTCCTTTGCTATACCGTATTCCATTAGCTTGTAACCCTCCTGAATTACCTTCCCTGCGTAGAGGAGGAGCTGTTTGCATGGTGGGATTCCAGTCTTTTCATGAATCTTCTGTTTGAGGATTTCTGTTGCCTCCCAATTCCCTATTTCGATGCATATTGTGCTCCCTCCCATAGATCTAATAAAGAGAGAGATTTTTTTATCTTCAATCGTCTTTTCAGGGGAGTGCGTTTCCAGATCTGGCCTGTATATGGGTAGATCTGCTCTACATAGATCTAGATCTGAGAGCCCATGACCCAAACTATGCCCAGAACTATTGTTCAAAGGGTATGGTGCCCCATCAAGTCTCAACGACGATTGTTCGATGGGTCCATGACCTGATCCGAGCATCCCGCTGTTGGTCGATGAATATGCATCCTGATCTGGGCTCATCTGTAGTTGCTTAGTCATATGGAGGACCAGATCTGCCCGGCTGTTCAAGACAGAGTTTCGATCAGTAGCGAAACCATCTGCCAGTCCCTCATCCGATCCGACGCAGAGTTGAGCTATCAGTTTAGCGGCAGCGTGAATCAGTTCTTTTGAGACCCAAAGCACTCGAAAAACCGTCAACGCCATCGCCGCCATTCTGTACTGGTTGGATTCCGGCCGATTTGATGCTTGAAGCCAGACGCAGTGAAATGTGGCATCCAGATCCATCTTGACTGAATCATCCTGAGCTGAGGAGTGGGGGATAAAACCCAGTTTCCATTTGCATTGATCCAAATCTTGAATCGGCTTTCCGGTAGCAGATCCGGGCCAAATCCGCAGGTAGAGGTTTTGCGCAGCGTTCTCCTCATCCAGGCACCCCTCCGATTCTACGCAGAGTTGATATGTTAGGGCAGCAGCGGCGGCTAGACCTTCAGGTGCCCTGATCTTCCGAAGAAACGCCATCATCGCAGAGGATCCCGATCTGAAACATTTCCAGTTGCCCCCATCGAAGAACTTCCCAGTGCCCGCCATAGTGACAACTCCACGACAGCCATTGCCAACGGCTTGAGCATTCCTCTGAACTTGGGCAAATAAGCAATGTCCGGTACCCTTATTAAACACGGAATCCAGGCGCCGCAATCCAGCAAACTCAGATCGAACTGACGACGATGCGTTGGAGACGAAAACAGACTTCCTGCAACCAATGTGGAGTGCCGCAGAGCTGGAGCTGATTGCCATGGCCGCCATTATTCAGATCCTTGATCGAATTTTTTAATTAAATAATTCTTCACTTGTTCTTGTTAGAGCATGTCTTCTTATATTCATCAAATAGTTACGAAAACAAAGAGACAAGAACACAAGATGTTTGGCTTTCTGCCAGGGCCTAAACCTCTCCCTCTTGGAGAGGAAAACCCACACAAAATTCTTCTTATAGAGATTCCAATTTATAATCGCCTATGTTACTTGGAACATGTGCAAAAATAAGGTACGAAATCACTATAAAAAACATACAGGAAACACAAGTTTTGTCATGCACTGGAGCCAGAAGGCTTCAATTAAGAATTTTGTAATCAAAGTTTTACAAAGATGGAAAGTTTTGGCATCAAAAGCCAACCCTTTTACATTACAAATGAAACAATATATAGAATAAATCTCTCCTACACTGTTACAATAACTTTGGAATAAAATCATGAACAATAACTAAAAATAAAATAATATCTCTAATTTATCTACTGGAAACTTTGAACTGTTTGCAAGTATTGTGCCTTGAAATCTGGAATTGGTTCACTAGTGCTTAATATTCTACCTTTGTTTGTTGAACTGCTTGAGTCAAATTCCTTGATTTTTAATTTGGAATGTTCTGCCAGTTGTCTCCTTTCTAAAAAGATAAGTTCACCCCTTTCCTTAGTAACAAATAAACATTCATAGCAGGTTCATATTTCACTTTAAAACATTTAATAAAGATGTCGGAGTATAGCCATTGATGATTAGAATTAAGGGACTGATATTTTAACCTGTAGAAAAGGAGACTCATTGCCCTGTACCATAATGAATTCAAACCAATATTGATAATAGAGCTTAGTCTTTAATTTGTAGCACTAACTTCAGCAAATGACTAAAGATACTATAACGTTAAGAGTTAAATAGAGTCCACTATAATCACCCAGGTTAATCCACTGGCTGGAAACACCATTATCACATGTACTTTTGAGTTTGGTTTATTCCCCCAAAGTAAAATCACCAACTGGTTAACAATGGAGCATTTGCATCTCTAATATGATGCTTAAGCGCCTTAACAACAACTTCTTGTCCCTTTGGACCAACATTTCTCAAGAGCCACAAGAGGGTTGGAACATCATCTGTAATTTGAACACAAGCATGAATTTCTTCAATATGAGAACATAAATTTCCTAGCAAAAGTGCAACATTCTCTTTTGCTCTCCAGGATCCAGATTCGAGCTCTGGACAAGTAGAGGTATCCCACCTGCTGCTGTAATTGCGCATTCACTGTCATTGACTTTTGCAGACAAAATAGAAAGGAAAACAATGACATGCTCCCGTTGTTGCTCATTATATAGGCCAAGGAATGAAATTAAAATCTGAATTCCCTCCTTACCCCTTAGATGACAGCCAGAGATCTGAATTGACATAACACATGTTTCTTAATAAGTGCATGAGTTCTTCTTGTATCTCACAACTAGCCATAGTCACCAGCCCAAACAACAATTTTTTTTAGCTTCAGCTTGTAGCAAACATATGGATACCTCTAGAAAATTTCCTAGCTTAACATATCATTCACCTTCTTCTTATTATCAAACAAAAGTTTTGAAGTTAGTTCTGAAATATTTGGTGTTGGGAGTTGTAGATTGAGGTGGACAGGGACTCCTTGAAATTGGTGATGATGCCCGAGAAACAATTCTAGACACAAGAAGAGATGTAGAGAAAAATTTCTTGGAAGAACAAAAAATGGGACTCATGGGTACTGAAATTAATGTGTTCCCCCACCGTGTATTTCCATTCGGAACTGGAGATACTCGACTGCTATGGAATTCCATCTTCTTATTTCTTTTAAACACGTGTATCTACTTAGAGTTTGTTTAGATGATTCCATGTTAGAGAACCTAGAAAATGGTAAAGGTGTTTTGGTATCAAACTTTTCTTATTTCTCCTCATAATCATGGGAATGTTGATTGGCATTTCCTCTTCTGATCCCCAAAGTATTGTATATTAAACCAAATTCAATTGCCTTCAACTTGATATAACAATTATCAAAAACGTGAAATGGCTTGTTAGGATTTGGAGCTAGAGGAGCCTCGAAGGACTTCTCGACACTACACACATGGCAAAAAACAAGCCCACAATTATAGCAATTGTGACATTTTCTTGTAAAACCAAATGGAAGCCGACAACTTGAACACATAGTTTGGTCAATACTTGCTACCCACTTATTAAGACAAATAAATGCTATGAAACTAGAACCGTATGCTACACTTTTGACTTGTTTGTCTTTTAATGCTTCAACCAAAGTTGAAGAAGTTCTATATTCAATGTCACCATGATCTACTGTCCATTTCATCCCTTTCCCCATGTGTACACTTATGATTTTGATTTCAAAACTGCGACATGATAAGCATCACATGCTGTATGCTCTACAAATTCATTACGAAGCTTACCTTCAACCCATACTAGAACCTTCCCATCAACTTGAGGATTTCCCTATTGACCATTAACAAGGCTACCCATTGTATATACATGCCCCGAGGTTGTGAGAGCCACTGTAAGGCTATGCCCACATGCTATTTGTTAGAAATTAGGTTCAATAAGTGCAGCTACACAGGTTGGTACGAGTTTGGAATTTTTGTCTCCTTACTCAAGCAAGTGGTAATGACCACAATGGTGTTTTTGAACTGTTCTTCAGAGATTTTGAAGTCAGCATCGATGAACACAATATTTCTTGCTCCCCAGATGATATATCTAGGATACCAAACTCTGTATCAATAAATTGTAATGGATCATACACAGGAAGCATAGATATTAGGCAAAAGTCAAATTTCAGTTGTCTACAGTCTCAGACAAAGTTCTTTCACGATCAAATTAGACAATATGAGAACCAAAGATGTATCACCCTGCTCCATGAGATTCTTCATCTTTGGTATAAAACCCATAGAGTCAAATCTTCTTACATTGCTGACTCTAGATGGATATGCTCAAAAGAGGCATCGTGAACAAATCTTCGCTAATAGGTCAACCAGGCAATGTGCACTCTATGAGAAGCATAACTGGTGGATGGCAGGAATCTCACCACCCAAATTATTGTCCTTGGCTGTTGGGAGAGGCAATTGTTAGCAGTATTGTTGGTTAAGAGCTTCGTATTCAACAAAACTCTACCCAACCTATTTCACTGAAACAATAAGCTAATTTTTTTTTTTTTTGGGGGGGCTACACATGGTAAGTAGTTTTCAACCTAATTGATTGAAATGATCCAAATGATGCCACATGTTCACAGGTGGTTTTTATCAAAACAAGACTTCGGACTCCCCCAGCTGTTAAAGCTCAAATGACCTTGGGCATCCGAAATGGAATGAAAACCGTTAATTTCGTAGTGACAAACTCTACCATTAAAAATTGCCTGGACGTTATCCTTGCCCTTCCTTATCTTGACGCTTGTTATATTTGTCTTTGACTTATATGCTACTTTGACTTTGAACTTTAGCTCTCCACGAGAGTTTTATCCCCAATGTACAAGGTGAGGAATATAAATGGTGTTTATATACACCATTGTATTCAATATTAAGGCATGGTTGAATGAAATGCATGCCCTTGTGGGCCCCTCTCATGCTTCAATTTGTGTATGTCGTTGACTAGTTTCTGATTTGCCTTGCGTTTGGTTGGTAGTGGACTTGACTTTGGTGTTTGATGGGCTTAAATTTGATGTCAAACTTAAAGATTGGGTGACAAGCCCAAAATTTTCTTTTTTTCAAATAATTTTTAATTTTAAATAAAAATAATTCTAATAAAAATACAAAAATATATTTTATGTTTTTAATAAAATTAAGTATTTAAAATATTCAAAATTAGCCGAGCAACAATGTTGCCATGGAATTTTATTTATGCCCAAAGATTTAGCTGAAAAGTAGACTGGCTAAAATTAAAAAAAAATTGTAACTTTTCGGGTGTCAGGAGAAGTTACAACATGAGCTCCAACTAGGGATTTCCTCCCCCTGTGGGAAGCATAGAACTAGTAGACCAACTGCCTCAAGTGTTGGGCATGGAGTCATACCATGAAACCATCAACCATTCATCTGCAATCATGTAAAATTATAACCAATCCCCATGAATCAATCTTGTCATTTGAATATCTTGCAACTGCACACTAAAACTTGTAACTGTGAATTGCAACCACATTGAAATCTGAAAATTATACATTGTTCCAAAATCTGGCAAACTGCAACGTATTGTTTATTTCAATATCCTTGTTTCAAATCTCATTTATTTTAGGAAATAAAATTGTAATTGTAGCAATCTAATCTACAATATGCTTTACTAAGACTTAAATCAATCCATATACTACACACCAAAACCGAATAATCTAATACTCACTGAATTCTAAAATAACTAATTCAACCCCACACAACTTTTACCTAACTAAAAGAAACATCTGCATTGTTAGGTGTAATTTCCTTTCCAATGTAATAAAGTGAGGAGTGGATTTCCTAGCAGATCACTTTGCCAACAACTGAAAACTCGAAACATATTTACAATATAAAACTCAAACTCCACAGGCAACAAATACTTACATGTGAATTCAACAAATTGCATCCTTTGTTGATGTTTGAGACTTCTGGTCATCATCAAAATGTAGAAAGATATGTTTCTGAATGCATCTATCACTATAAAGAAGAAAACATACAGTTGCATGCTATTATCAAAGCGAGATATGCACTTATCATTTTGGACCAGTTGAATTCGGAAACTAGTGGAATCACCATATGACAAAGTGGAGTCTCAGGGTGGAAGCAATGCAACCAATATCAATTGTCTAGTCTTTGTTCTCTAGCAAAGAGTAGATCTAGTCTTTATCGTTTTGCAAGGAAAGACATCTTCGTTACTTCGCTCCCCGGAACTGGCGCCAAATGTTGTACTTGTTTCTCGTAGGCAATTCTTGGCTGAAAAACTATGCTGAAATACCAACTCGACGAGTCATTAGGTTCAAGCTAGCCCTTGAACCAGAGGGGGCTCCCTCAAATGTTAAGAGGCTTTGTTTAACATTGTTCATTGTCACTAGAAAACAACCTATGAAGCACAATGGCTAGATTTATAATTTAATTTGGGCGGTTTCCGGTGATTACCAATCTTTGTTCATGAATAAATCCCTCTCTTACAGAATCATTGGTCAAAGTGTCAACATCTAGTTTGATAGAATAACATGATTTTTGAAGGATTTGAAAGTAGAATATGACGAAATTCCTAATAATTAAGCAGTCATACTGAATACTTAAACAACCAGGCAAATTTGGATACGTGTAGAAGATTTCTACATCTAAACAAGACACATTCAAGAGATGACAAGAGGAAACAATTTAAAGATGTAGAGGAGTTATCTTAGACAAACTATCCAATAAACTAATCTCTTTAAATGATTATAACTTTGCGGGGAATTTCAGAGAGATTGATACTCAATCTATTCTTACCCAGAATCTCCTATGTTACTTTGAACATGTGCAGAAATAAGGCATGAAAACACTATAAAAGCATACAAGAAACATAAGTTTTGTCATGAACTAGAGTCGGAAGGCTTCAATTAAGAATTATGTCATCAATTTTTTACAAAGCTGAAAGGTTTTTTCATCAAAAGCTAACCCTTTTACATTACAAATGAAACAATATATAGAATAAATCTCTCCTAAAATATTACAATAATTTTGGAATAAAATCATGAACAATAACTAAAAATAAAATAATATCTCTAATAAATCTACTAGAAACTTTGAATTGTTTGCAAGGATTGTGCCTTGAAATCTAGAATTAGTTCACTAGTGCTTAATATTCTACCTTTTTTTGTTGAACTGCTTTAGTCAAATTCCTTGGAATTGAATTTGGAATGTTCTGCCATTTGTCTCCTTTCTCAAAAGATAAGTTCACCCCTTTCCTTAGTAACAAATAAACATCCATAACATGTTCATATTTCACTTGAAACATGTAATAAAGATGTCGGAGTATGGCCATTGATGATTAGAATTAAGGGATTGATATTTCAACCTATAGAAAAGGATATTTGTTTCCCTCTACTAGAATGAACTCAACCCAGTAGTGATAATGGAGCTTAGTCTCTAATGTAAGATTCAAATTACTAAATATCATATCTTACATTTTCAGAGAGCTCTACAACCCTAATGGTCAGGCGGCGCTAGAAAGAACCACAGACTGCAGCAAGAGACAGACCCAAAAACCAAGAACTAGAAGAAAATGACAGAGGAGGAGAGGAGGGCAGAGATCCCCTCCTATTGAGATGCGGCGGTAGGGGAAGGCCAGAACACCAGTAACCAAGCGGGAGAAACAAGAAAACCAGGACCTGTCCTTGGAGCACGATTGCAGGCAGGTAGCAGAGGAAAATATTTACCATGCGCAATGGAGAAAGCAAGATTCATAATCACGACGAACAAATTGGAGTGATACAGAAGCTATATGAAATACCACACGCTCATATGCAAGTTCATTGGAGTATGGCTGACGGAAAAGGATCTCACCAAGTGGATTCAACAAAAATGGCAACCCCGAGGCCACATCGAGCTAATGCTAGGAGCAAGAGGCTTCTTCACAGTAATATTATTGAACCTGCAAGATAAAGAAAAAGTTTTTGAGAATGGCCCTTACTTTCATTATAATGTTGGATTGTTCATGAGATACTGGGAAGAATGTTATAACCCATACAAGGAAAAATTATTGGCAGCCTTGGTATGGGTTAGGTTATTTGGCCTTCCAATGGACTTATAGGACCCAGAGATCTTAAAGGGCATAGGAAACATGATAGGCAGTTTTGTTAAAATAGAAGAAACGACAAAAAAAGGAAGATACACATCATACGCCATAATTTGTTTTTACATGAATATAACTGACCCTATTCCAGACACAGTAGAGTTAGAGTATCACGAAGAGGTTTGGCAACAAACCCTCGACTATGAACATATTCCATTCAAATGTAGAAGATGTCATGAGTATGGACATATGTTTAAGGAATGTCCACTCAATATAGAAGAAGAGGAGCGCAAAAACAAACAGCAGAGGAAAAACCAAGAAGACAAGGAAGGGTTTCAAGAAGTAAAAAGCAAAAGAAGACAAACAAGAGAGAATACCAGTGGGGAAAAGAATGAACAACAAGGCCAACCTAGAAATACAAACAACTTTGAAGTCCTACAAGAAGAAGAAGAAGATAACAACGAGACCCAAACAATGGACTATCAGGGGGGAAAGGAAAGGAAAGCAACACAAGCCAAGGAAAATCAAAACCCAAGAAGAAAGCACAAAGCGAACTTACAGAGAAGGAGGAAAAGGAAGAGAGGGAGAAGATGGATAACACTATAATGGAAATTGAAACAAGCAAAGGAGAAGAACTAAGTTCAAAAGAAGAGGTGTTGAGGATACTACTAAATGAGTGGAGACACCTAGACAAAAGATTCATTCCAAAAGAGAATAAACGACTATACAGAGAAACATTTCAACGGTACCAAGCAAAATAGGGACAAGGGAAAATGGAAATGGCGGAACAACTAGGCCTTCAACAGGACATCACTCAAGACCATTAGAGCAAAGCAAAAGGTGGAAAGAAAATAGGTCGAAGAAACCTACTGGAGTCGATACAGATCATGGGAGAAATGTTAGTAAATACAGGGAGGGTAGTACCACTATCGGTGGTATTCCACCAAACCAACCAAGCACCCCAATGATAATTACATCTTGGAATATAAGAGGCCTTAATAGTAAAGGCAAATAGAGACACACTTAGTGGAAAGTCTAAGAAAAGAAAATCCTCAATTAATGTTGGTACTGGAAACAAAAATCTCAAGATGGAAAATGGAGGAAATCCTAAATAAATAAAACCGAAATATGAATTCATGTCCATAGATGTGAAAGGCAGTGCGGGAGGTATAGCAATACTATGGAACCCTTCAAAGATTACTGTAGATTAATGGATAGGCATGAAAAGAATACTCATGGGACGATTCCTTCTAATAAAAAACAGAGAATGGTTTTTAGTCTTTGCTGTATACGACACTCATACCCCAACAGAAAGAGGAAGCTTCCTCCTCCAACTACAACAGCTTGGAAAACTCCACGAGGAGAAATTGTGGATGATAGCAGGAGACTTTAACTTGAAAACATCAATAGGGGAGAAGAAAGGAGGTCTTGAAAGAGAAGAGCCAGAGATGGAGAGGTTCAGGGACCTTCAAGCAAAACTAAAATTGGTAGATATTCTAACCATAAATGGAAAATACACATGGAACAATCGAAGAGGAGGGAGCACGCAGATATCATCTAGGTTAGATAGATTCTTAGCAACAAAACACTTCATTGGAAAAGATATTTTCTATGAAGCAACAATCCTCTGGTGTTTAGGGTTAGACCATTGGCCCATTAAATTAGAAATAACTATGAATCATCAGAACCAGAATAGACCCTTTAGGTTTGAGGCATTCTAGCTAAGAGAACCCACCTTTATCGATAAAATGGAGAATTGGTGGAAGGAGACTGAGACTATGATGGAAGGAAGAACTCCAACTCAGACTAAAAGACTTAAAAGTAAGGATAAAGAAATGGAACATAGAATAATCTGGAAACACACAGAAGGAACAAGAAACACTCTAGATAAAGATGAAACAAATACAACAGAAAATCATAGAGGAAGGAAGAAGTAAAGAGCTGGTAGAAGAGGAAGGACTGGTGTTAAATAATCTGGAAGAAAGGAGAAAACAAGAGGAAATCATTTGCAAACAAAAATCAAGAGTCCAATGGCTAAAAGAAGGAGAAAGAAACATAAAATTCTTCCATAAAGCAATGGTACAACATAGAAAACAAAACAAAATCTTCTCCCTAAAGAACCAACAAGGCAACAGGGTAACTCAGAAAGTTGAAATGGAGAATATGTTGATACAACACTTTAAAGGGCTCTTGACAGAACCAAATATCAGAGGGAGGACAACATTTGCAAAATTAGTCAACATATCCCTAAACTAGTAACTAGAGATCAGAATTTGGCTCTCCTAAGAGTCATAACGAAAGCGGAGGTGGAGGAGGTAATAAAAAAGATGACAAAGAATAAAGCACCTGGGCCTGTGGTGGGCTCCAGTATTGCAGTAATAATGCTACATCTCCTGGGACTCCCTTCTTTACTTTTATCAACCTGGTAGTTCGTAACAAACTTGGAAGCGATGGTGCTATATGCACAAGTACTAGCTCTTGCCGCAGCTGTCACTTGGTTCGCTAGGGGCTCAAGCCAACTTCTATGAGCTCTGATAAGAATATTTTTAACTGATTGATGGAAGCTAACTTGAAGGAAGCTAATCTACTTGCGAAAAGAAACTGAAAAGCTGAAAGAAAGCACAAACCCTAGCAAACCCTAATTTTACCAGCTAGTCCTACTGATGCGAAAAAGAGGATGCAAGCTACTAAAAGAGATGCCATTACTTCTAGGAAGGTAAAATACAAGTGTCTAAGCTACTTCTATCTAAAGAAAACATCTTTTTGTATTTTTGAATAAGTTGTCAAAATTATCATGCATGTGCTTTCACTATGCAGAGGTGGATCAGTGAGAGGAAATGCTTGGAAGAGGTCTAGAAGGTTCAGAGAGGGCCTAAGGGGTCCCTAACACCCTTCCAAAGAGTTTCACAGAGTTTGTCTATCAAGAAACCTCATTCGTGAGCTTCTATAGGAAGTCTGCAGGGGTTCTACAGGATGTTCTAGAATTTCTACAGGATGTTCTGTGATTTTCTACAAGATGTTCAAAAAGGGGATTTTGGAGGATGGATGGATGAAGAAAGATGAAGGAGTGGGTATGGAGGTAGGATAGGGGTTTGAGGTGGTCTAGGGACTGGTGGATGGAGTTGAGAGAAGATGTAGATGGCTAGATTTGTTCAAAGAGGGCTGAAGCAATGCTGCACAAAAAGGTAGGGTTTTGTGTGCAAAATGGCAAACGCGAGGCAAGAAACCAAGTTAGGGGATGGAGCAGATGGTTCTGATGGAGTTTGGGTGGATAGAGAAGTGGTACAGGTGCTCTGCAATTTGTGTTTTCAACTGAACCAATGAAGACTTGCAAGAAATCAAAGACCTAGTTATGCCAACCTAATCTGATCTAGCTAACAATAAAGAGAATGAACAGAAGCTTTATTTGCAAGGAAACCATATATATTAACTATGCAATGAATCATTCAAAGATCTGAACATGTAAACAACTTCTGCAAACGAAAATCGTACACTAGTGATTGCATGGTAAAGCAAAAATAGTTTTTTTTTGGGCAACAAGGTCACTTTGATCCCAGCCCCTGATCCTATGAGGGAGAGGTGAAATCAAAGGTGCTCGTTGGCCTTTTTCTGAGTCTTTTTCCATGTTAATAACCTACCAACTCAATCTAAACATCAAAAGCCTTTCTAACCATCAACACTGATCTAGTTAATCAGCGCGATTTAATCTACCTAACAGAAATGATTTTGCAAATACATAAATAACAAATAACGATACATAAAGGAGGCCTTGGCTCTTAGGTTGGGCCCAACCCCAAGAGCTACGTCTCCTATAAAGAACTCAACAATGATGCCAAATAGAACTGCTTTTCATTATCAAAAAATAGTCATCACCAGAAAGTTATACCACAGTGGCTACAAGAAAATGAGCTGAAAATGACAGCACTATAGTGCAAAAATACAACAGTTCCAAAAGTAAACTACGAAGGCTGAGGCCTTCTTATTTATACACTACGAGGGGCCTAGCAGGCCTCCTAAATTCAAGGGACTCGGCTGTCCCAACTGCTAGTAAATAGTCACTCTTCCCAAATTTGCTTGGCTGCCTTTAGGATTCGTTTTGGTGGCCTGTGAGCTCGGAGTTGAGGGTGGAGATTTCAAGGAAGGGCCATTTAATGCCAGAGACAACCCCCCTAAGAATCCTCACCTCAAGCTTCGCTGTCACCTAGCCCATAATTTCTTGGTTTTGCTCCAAAATTTGTCCAAAAAACTTGAAATAACCACGTATTAGCCGCCTAGGTAGAGTGACCACCCTTATTCGTTCAAATAACATAAACATACTAAAAAACATGCATAATCTATCAAAAATGGAGGATTGAACAAGGACAATTAGGCAAAATGAGCCCAATAAGTTACCCAATTCGGGGCTCATCATCACCTCCCTGCTAAATGGGTTGCTCATCCTCTAAGAAACTAGTCCAGCTCCTCATCCTTGATTTCCTTGATCGCCTCCCTCACATCCCAGGCCTCTGAGGTGATATCTTCTTCACTTTCATGAAATCTGGCCTTCCTTTCCACTTCTTCCCATTGCCTATGCTCCTCCTCTTCTGTGCCTCCTTCCAGCAGCCCCAAAAGCAAAGGTGGACTTAACTTGAGGCCTATCCAGTTGGCCTGAAGATTCTGCATGGACTTTTTATAGAGAGGCACTCGTGCCAAGGCCTCCCTCATTCTAGTTGGGGTGTGGTATTCTCTGATTTTTAGGCTGTGTGACAATGTGTTCCACCTATGGGTGCAAGCATGAACACAGTTGTCCCCCAATAGTCGCTCCATGTCCTCAAAATGTGCTATGGCTTGAGCTTGACGATCCATGTAATCTAGCAGGGCCTGAGAGTCATTTGCCAAGTGCTGGTGGGTGGATATTAATGATGAGGGATCCCCTGGCTCTGCTCTAATCAATAGTGGTTCCTGTAGTTCCCGGTCCATGACATTTCTGACCTCTGCTACTTTCTTTTCTTCATGATTTAGCCACGAGGCCATGGCCATAAGTTGCATGTCCCCTACTGCAGTGTTGGGGTCCCACGAGGTCATGTTGGGAAGGGCCAAATTGTGTAGGTAGAACTCTAATAGTTTGGCCTTGTCCTTTGACGAACTGTTGTCACATAAAGCCATGAATTGTTGGCGGTTTTGGAATTGAGTGATACCTCTCTGTGCCAAACTGTTGATCTGAAATTGCAAGCCACTAATCCCTGAGGTATAGGGCATAGGATTTGGCCGGCTGCCTACACTGCATAACTTCCATTTCCCAACTGGCTATGCAGGCCAGTTGGTCCTCCTTTTCTTGTATCTGTTGTTTCAAAGATTGTATCTCCAGTCCTGCTTGCAATTCTTTTTCCTGTAGTTGTCGATTCAGTGTCTCAATTTCAGCCTACATCCCTTCCCTTCTCTGCTGTTCTTTTGTGGTATGTTTGGTTGTTGTGGCCTCCTCCTGTTGTTGTTGTTCTCCCAAGATGTGAGGCCTGTCTTCCTTCTTCTGTCCCTGCAACTGTAGCTGCTACCTAAGCAGCTCATTTTCTTCCCAGATCTTGGCATGTTGGTAGCTCTCCACATATCGTACCCTTGTCAATTCTTTTCGGGCCTCCTTGAGTTGTTCCTCCAGAGGACCTATATCTGCCACACCCTTGGATTTAGCGATATTCATGCAAGTGTGGGTCCTCACTCTCTCTTCCTCTAGTGCAAGGAAAAGTGGCACTGTGAATTTTTGGAGAATGATCTTCCCCGCATCTAAGAAGTTATAGTAGGAGCCCGGGCTGGGCTTGGGGCTTGGTTCCACAATGGTTTCAACATTCTCTTCCTCATGTGATGATTTGGCTGCTTTTTCCTCCATCTTTTCGGTCTCCTTCAGCCTAGACAGTGTTTCCTGTAGAACAACCTTAGCATCCCGTAGAGAGGCCTCTGAGTCCAACTTTCCCATCATTTCTTTCCATGTGGATGCCTTCGAGCTTCCAATTCATATGTGATGGATGTCTTTTTTTTGGCTAGGCTGTCTACAATTGTAATTGGCCCTTTGGATGGTTGCTCTTTTGGTCTGCCATTTTTTATCCTCATGCTTCTTCTTGCCTTAACATACATGGAAGGCTCGCTCTTCCACTTTTATTTTATCTTTAGAGATGTGCTGAGGTGGCCAGCACAGTTGCTGCCTCCCTAGCTAGAATCTCAGGAGATTCTTCCTTCTCTTGCCCTTTTTCTAGACTTCCTGTAGAAAGTCTTGTGCTGACCGTTTTCTAGCTTCCTGTAGAAACGGTTTTCAGGCTTCCTATAGAAACGACCTTCTGGCTTCCTATAGAACCAGTTTTCACTATTTTGGCCTGCTTGGCTGGGGGTCCATTCTCCTTTCGTTATGTTGTGGTTGCCTTGGGTGTGCCCTTGCTTGCTTGGAATTTTTCAGTCCTCTCTACCCTGATTTGCAATCATTTCTCCCTTGTTGTCTGTGTCATTTTTCCACCCACAGTTTTGGCCTGAACAGCTTGGCCTTTCTCTTGTTTCTCTTCTTTTCCTTGCTGTGGTGGTCTACCCTGGGTTTCCTGACCCTTGGCTTTCTCTTCTCCCTCAATGTGCTCCTTCTCCTCACTACTGGAGGAAGTGAGTTCCTCGGCCAAAATTTGGATATCATCGTCCTTGGACATATTGTGAAAAATCTCCCAGTAGAGAGGGACGGTATAGGTATGGAGGGCATCTTCTACTATAAGCTGGATAAGCCCATGATGGGTCACCTCATTTGGTGTCCCTTCCTTAAGTTTTGTGCCACACTCAATCAATGATTGTAGGAGGAAGTAGGGGATACTTAACTTTTGTTCTGTGGGTAAATCCATCTTATGCCTGAGTTCAGTTAGCAACCGGAAGTGATAACTATATACAATATTGAATTGCCCCTCACAGGTAATATATTTCATGAACTGGAAGCTGACCTTGCTCCAAAATGGCTATAGGATGGCTCTCCGGACCCCATTCGTATCCTCTTAAAACTGTTCCTCTAGTAGGAAGAATTCCTTTTTGGCCTTTTGGCCCATTTCCTTTCCTCTTTGTCTCAGGGTATCCCCAATGGCAGATGAGTGACTTGACTAATGAGTTGTGGGGTGAGCTTTAGGGTCAACCCTCTGAAATTTACAGTGGCTAGTGTCTTTGATTTAGGCTACAGGAACCTTAGGAACTCCTCTGTTATCTCATCATCATGACCTTGAATTTTGTCATAGAAGGTCATCTAATTTGCGCGGGTAAATAGGTCTACCACCTTAGGAGTTTCTGGCAATTTATTGGAATCTGAGGGTTCCTTTCTAATAAAACCTCCTGGCATAGTGAAAAATGCTCTGTTTTGGCTTGTGCTCTGATCGGAAAGGGAATTATGTGTATGGTTTCCTCCCCAGAACGTTGAAGACAGTATCCCTCAAGTTTTTATAGGTCACTTTGTATCAATTCCCTGGTTACAATGTTGTTGCTGCCCAAAACTCGACTGTCAAAATGGAATTAAGCTCTTAAAGATAGAGTGCAGAGCCTAATGTTTATCCCCAACCACATAAAAATCACATTCTTTATGCATAGGCTTACCGTTACAGTGGTTTTATCATTTCTATAGGAGAATTTGCTAACAGGAACCGTGGAGGAGAATTACACGCGGAACCCACTGAAAAATTCCATGTATCACACAGGCAAACCACTATTCTTGAACCACAAGCAGACTTGCTTTTAATTCTCCTACGCCAGCATGTTTAATTCACCACCTTTTGAAATATTATGCATGGGAATGGTGTGTTCGAGCCTACCTCTCTTCAAACTTCCAATTTTGACGCAGACAGTCCGGGTTTCTCTGCTATGCCATGTTTCCTGTAGAGCTCCTTGCTATAGAAAGCTTTGCCGACTTCTGGAGGACGTCACGGTGCTTCTGGGCAATTCTGGGATGCAGGAGGACTTTGAAATGGGCCGAGAAGCTCGGGCTAACAAACTGCAGAGGAGGAGGACACGTACTTCGCTGCAAAGCAGTTGCAAGTGTAAATGATAGTGATTCATCGTGAGTTATTCGGCAGAGAAATTTGAATTACTGCGCAATTCATGGCGCGGGGGTGAGCTGTCCAGGCCGATCCGTTAGCCCACGTCACGGCCATCATTGCTCGGCGTGTCTCTAACTGCCATTTCCTTTGTCTACCATTAACTGCCGCCGTTTCTGCCAAACTGCCGATTCTCCCCGACTGGACACTTCCCACATGTTGAATGCCCATTTCTTTGGCGTAACCGAGCTCGTTTGGATCCCACGAGGCCATTCGATTGGCTATGGGTGGCCAGTTGATTGGCCACCGAGTTTGTTCAATCCACACATTTCACAGTCATGTAAATTTTAGAGTATAGTCTACGAAATTCGTCGACTAAGGTTATACACTTACCTGTGTGGTCGTGGATGTGTTGTGCAGGCTTCAGGACATGGAATGATGGATTTTCTCACTGCTGCTTCGTGCACGGGTGCTGGAGATCCTTTTGTTTCACTGGCTGATGCTGTATGCAAGGTTTTGGGACCCGATCCTCTAGTTGTAAATGCTGCATGTGTCGGCTCCATCTGATTTCAGCTATTGAGGAGGTGTGCACATCCACGTTGAGCTTGTTGCATGTCCCTATGTCGATTTCAGCTGCTAGTGTCTCCATAGTATGTGCTCCAGACAGATCAACTGCTACAGGATTCTTGTAGGACATCCTATAGCTGCTGCTCCTCTTGGGATGCATGCTGAAGCGAACAAGGTTGTATTCGCGGATGAAGGGTCCTGATGGAGCTTTGACAGGTAGAGTGTGCAAGCCTCTGCATGCTTGATTTGTCACTTGGAGAAAAAAAGAATTTATCTGAGAAGGCAGGACTCTTGTATGACTGTGAAGGAATACATAACCAGATTGTTGCAATGGCAGTGGAAAGAGATGAAATAGGTGATGGATGCAAGAAATGGGTGGCTGCATGCCTCATCAATAGATTTCAAGCTTTAAATCCCTCTCCAGAATCGATTTTGGCCTGCCCAAATTCTCTACAGAATGTTTCCTGTAGAAATGCAGAACTTCATGTAGAAAGCCCTGAAACTTCCTGTAGGAGGTTGAATCTCGACCCGAATGTGTTCAAATCCTAAAACAAGTGAGTGGCCATGGAGGGAGTGTGTGTGAGGATGCCTGGTAACTTGGTACAGACCCCTATCCTCGTTTTGCGCGACCTTCTTTTCTGCACTGTATTCCCTGCAACCTGCAATAATTCTTTAGAGATTAGACTTGTTTATTTTCTTCTTTTTCTCTTTTCTCTTTTTTTTTTTTTTTTTTGTTAAGAGACAGCAGGGGCGCCTCCATGAGGTTTTCACCCCCACTATCTTCCCTAGGCGCCTCAGAGAGGTTTTCACCCAAGGATCTTTTTATTCAAATTCTTTATTTTCTGAGAGACAGCAAGGGCGCCTCCCTGAGGCTTTCATCCTCACTGTATGCCTTGGATGCCTCAGAGAGGTTTTTGTCCAGGGATCTTTTTTTTCCTCTTTTTTTTTTTTTTTTTTTGATGATCAAGGTGTGGCCGGAACAGAGGCAAAACATTGCTCTATTACCAACACTGATTTTTCCACAGTTTCAATGAACTCCTGCCTCGAAAGGGGTTTCTTGTATATCTTCAGTCGATGCGCATTGACGAGCATCTGGATGGCTTCTTCATCAATGGTACTGATAAGGATTGAACCATTTTCATTGCATTTCTCCACTGTATATGGTCCTAACCATCTTGTCCTTATCTTCCCTTTCAAATCCTTGTATCTGGAGTCATACAGCAGTGCCCAATCTCCTAGCTGGATTTCTTTTCATTAAGGTGTCGGTCATGCCATATCTTGCTCTAAAGTTGAACTACTTTTGAGTGGAGGAGGGCCTACATTCTGTGTTCATCTAATCCATTCAGTTGCAACAACCTTTCACATTGAGCATGGATGAGATCTAGGTCCAGCTGAGCTGCCATCCTCAATGTGTTGTACTCGAACTCTATTGACAGCAGAGCTTTCTTCCCGTAGACCATCTCATAAGGTGTGAAATGGGTTGTAGCCTTCCAAGTGGTGTTGTAGGCCCAAGTGGCCTCAACCAAGTGATCTGCCCAATCCTTTCTATTGCTGCTCACCACCTTAGTCAAAATCCCTTCTAATGCTCTATTAGTGACTTCCACCTGCCCATTTGCTTGAGGATGATATGGGGTGGAAGCCTTGTGCTTGATCTTGTGATGAGCGATAAAGTCTTCAATTAAGTTAGAGGTGAACTGGCTTCCTTGATCGGTGACTAACTCTCTTGGGTAGCAAAACTTGTAGAAGATATTTTCTCTTAAAAACTCAGTCACCTTTTCTTTTGTCGCTGCTTTGATTGCCTTTGTTTCTGCCCACTTTGTCAGGTAGTCGGTGCACACAATGATGTAAGACCTTTGCTTTGAAGGATGGTTTATAGGACCCTCAAAATCCATTCCCCACTTCTCAAATGGCTCGAAGGTCACTTGAGGTTGGAGAGGCATTTCATCCCTTCGAGTTGGTTTCCCCATCCTCTAAGATCAGACACACTGGCTGATGTATCTTCTAACATCTTGATGAAGAGTGGACCAATAGTAGCCTGCCTATAGAATTTTGAAGGCAGTCCTCTTTGCTGCAAAGTGGCCTCCATAGGGTCCATTGTGACAGGTTAGGAGAATGTCAAAGACTTCCTCCTCCCTAACACAACACCTCAAGATCTGATCTGGGCCAAGTTTGAACAAGTTGCCCCTAATCCAAGTGAATGGGGCACTCTTCCTCACAATTCTTCTCTTCTCCTTTCAGGATAGATGTGAAGGGAACTGTGCTAGGACCATGTAATTTGCTATATCAGAAAACCACTGATAGATTACTGAGATAGCAAACAAATGTTGATCTGGCACCTGGTCATCCACTATTCCTTCTTCACCTGCAGGCAAATCCAATCTAGACAAGAAATCAACAGCAACATTTTCCTTACCTGGTTTGTTGACAATAATCAAATCAAATTGCTACAAAAAAAGTAACCATCTAATGATACGAGCATTTACATCAGGCTTATTCATTAAATATCTAATCGCAGCATGATCAGTATGTAGAAATGTTTGATAACCAGTGATGTAGTGTCGGAACTAGTTCAAGGAATGGACTACGACCAAGAACTCTTTCTCGGTTATAGTATAGTTCATTTCCACCTTCGACAGGTTTTTGCTGACAATGTATATGGCATATGGAAGTTTCTCCTCAACTTGTCCTAAGGCTGTCCCTATGGCTCTGTTCTAGGCATCAGTGTGGATGCGGAAAGGTAGGGCCCAGTTTGGGCCTCTCAAGATCGGGGCAGACACTAACTTATCTTTCAACTCATTCAGAGCCCGTTGACAGTAGTTAGTCCATTTAAACTCAACATCTTTTTCTAAGAGCCCAAACAATGGCGAGGCTAGCTTACTGAAATATTTAATGAATCTTCTATAATATCCTGCTAAGCCTAGAAAACTCCGAACATATCTTACCTTCTGAGGAGGTGGAACCTTTTTGATGATAGCAATTTTGTTAGGATCCACATGTAATCCTTGTTGAGAAATGGTATGACCTAACACGGTCCCTTCGGTCATCAGGAATTCACATTTTTCAGGACTGAGGGACATGTTCATCTCAATGCACTTGTTTAAAACTTCTCCCAGGTTGGACAATGCTTCTTGGAAGTTAGACCCGTAAGGAGTGAAGTCATCCATATATATTTCCACTGAATCATGAACGAGCTTAGCAAATATGCTCAATATAGCTCTTTGGAAAGTGGCAGGAGCGTTGCATAGCCCAAAGGGAAGGACTTGGTAGGGAAAGGTACCCCATGGACAAGTGAAGGTGGTCTTATATTGGTCCTCTGGGCTGATTTGGATCTCATTATACCCACTGAGCCCATCTAGGAAAGAGAAGAACTTCTTCCCTTCCAGTCCATCCAACACATGATCTATGAAAGGCAAAGGGAAGTGGTCTTTCTTGGTGGCTTTGTTCAGTTCTATGTAATCTACACAGATTCTCCACTTCCCATTTTTCTTAGGTACGAACACCAGAGGAGAAACCCATTCGCTGTCCGAGATGGGGTAGATGAATCCTGTATCCAACAATTTTTGCAATTCTTCTTTAACGATGTCCTTAAGGGCTGGATTCATTCTCCTTTAAGAATACCTGACTGGCTTACAATCCTCTTTAATGTAAATATGATGGGTGCAGACCGAAGGATGGACTCCTTTCATTTCCTTATAGCTCTAGGAAAAAGCCTCCAAATGGCAGTTCAATAGGCTACATAGCTCTTTTTCCTGAGAGGGAGAGAGAGAGGAGTTGATATTTAAAGTTTTTTCAGGGCCAAACTCCACATTCTTAACTCTGGGAGAGGTCGGATCAGTCACACAGAGGTCCACTAAAGTGCTGGCTTGGGTATCTTCCACCAACTCTTCTAATGACAGTGCACCGGGAGGAGGATTTTGGATTAAGTTCTCAATCAAGTCATCCTCAGTTTGAGGACCTCCCCTAGTAACCTCTACTGTGCACAATGGTGTAAAGTAGACCTCGTCCTCATCTCCTTCTTCCAACCAGAGTGGTAAGTCATGTTCTAGCAGAGGTTGGGCAAGAGCGTAGGACCATCTGTTTGGACATAGGCCCATTCTTGATGGTCATGCTTCTAGCTCGACAACTGATGTAAGCATCCGCAGTAGCTAGCCAAGGCCTTCCCAAAATGATAGGGTATCCAGTGAGTTTTACCTTTGGCTGAAAGACCAAGAAGTCTGCAGGGTACTCCCAAGAGTCAACAAAGAACAAGACATCTTCCACAATCCCTTTAGGAGTCACGGTGGAGCAGTCTGCCAACTGCAGTACTGTCGAGGTCTTGCTTAAGGAACTCTGAAGGTTGAGTTTAAGCATAGGGTCCCTGGTCATCACATTAATGGCAGCCCCTAGATCAACCAAGGTGTGGGGGATGATGGTGCCATTGATGTGAACATCAACTATAGGACTCCCAGGGTCCAAATACTTTGGACAGATTACTTGCCCCAACATAAGATTGGACAGTTGTCATATGACATTAATAGTTGAGGCATCGCTCTTTCGCCTACCTGGGTGCCTAAAACACTTCTCCTTAATCAATTTTTTGTATATCAGTACATCTTTTATGGCCTGGAAAAGTGGTATTTTCACGAACAACTGCTTGAGTTCTCCCAGAAGCTCAGTCTCCTTTGGGTTTGGTTGCGTAGTTACTGTTAGTTGCTCAGGAAATGGTGGAATGGCCTTGGGTTCACTTTCTTGTTTCTCTTCCTCCTCCTCTAGGGGAGGAGGTTGGCGCTCTGGAAGGACCTTCCCAGATCGCAGGTTGATCTCCTGGATCTCCATAGCATAGGTAGGGCATGTTGTCTCCCCAGTATATACCTGTTGGGCCTGTCTGTTGTTGGGGTTGGGGTTTGGTTGAGCAGGCATCTTGGGTTGTCTTGGAGGAGTAGGAGGTAATGGTTGTGGTTGAGCTGGTGGTGGAGGCAGAATGGTGGGAGGAGAGTTGTATTGAGGCCTCCACCCCGGTTGAGGTGCATTCCACTGAGGTTGTGGCTAGGCATGTGAGTGAAACAAATGAGAAGTAGGTTGAGTATGGTATTGAGATGGATAAGACCACGGAGGAGGTGCAGACCATGAAGGATTAGCACGGGGGCCCCAAGAAGGTATATGAGTGGATTAGTTGGGGTTATAATAAGCTTGGGATGTCCCTTGCATCCCCTGCTAGTAAGGTCTGGGCCCATGTGGCCTCCTTTGGTTGAGGAAGTAGAGAGGTTCAGTAGCGGCCTCAGTCCCTAGGTATATGGCTTTAAATCCAGGCAAGGCTGGGCATTGGTTGGTCAAGTGGTCTTCCTCACAAACGAAACGTACCTCTACTGAGTGCAATGGAAACTCATTCTTAGGGTGCTTCCTCATGCATCTGGGACAAAAAATGGCCAAAGCCCTCTGAGCTTCCTCTTTCTTTTGCTGAATTCGGATGGTATTAAGTTGCATGGCAATAGTCTGTCTGATCTAACTTTTGAGGTCTTCCATATAATTAGCAAACTCATGCTTGGAGAAGGTGGTACTAGCTGAAAGTGGATTCCCCCTACCTCCTTTTCGGGCTGCCCTAGAATGGTTTCTAGACACAATCTTTATGTCCTCATAAGGTAGTTGGTAGATGTCCCCTCCAGCTAGCATGTGAAGGGTATCTAAAAGTTCTTCAGGGACTCCTCGGAGTAGAACCAGCTTTAGAGATTCCACGTCAAATGTGCACCTAGCCCATTTATAACTAAGTTGGAACATTTCCTCGTAATCTTCTAAAGACTCATCCCTTCCCATGGTCATCCGAAAGATCTCTCCCTTTGTTTCCTTGGACCTACAGTAGTCCCAGTATTTGGTGTTAAAAGCTTCCTGCATCTGAGCCCAAGTGGTGATACCGTTCCCTAGTAACCCGATGAACCAGTGTAATGCTGCATCCTTGAGGGTAGAGGGAAAGAGTTTCAACTTCTGCTCGTCCTCAGCATAGTCATAAGTTCAACAAAAGACATCAAACTCAAACAAGAAGGTATCAGGGTCTTCAGTAGTCAATCCATGGAAGTGAGCTAAGGCTGAGGGACTTATTTTTTTCATTTTCATGTCCCCATTGGTCTCTCGGATGGGGAAGGCACCTCCTATTCTCTCATTTTCTCTTCTACCGTTTCTGTTTTCAGCCATGGTCTCAGATAGAATGTTCTCTAGCTCTTCTTTTGTTATAGGATCTTTGTATATCTCTGAAGGTTCACCTATAGGTTCTTCTGGATCACTATCACCAAAGAAGAGAGAAGGTTGACTCAGTGATGTGGTGGGGGTGTTGGGTAGGAATTTTCCAGTTTTATCTCTGTTCCTACGAGGCATGAAATGGAAAGATTTTTGGCTGCTTTTGCTTTTTCTGCTTGTACCTGCAAAACTGAAACAGATGGAATTGCAACTAACTACAGTCTAGCTTGTAAAAATGAAATTATGAAATTGAAATGCTAATCTATGAAAGCAGGAAATGTCTAAATTACTTTTTCAGAAATGAAATTGCGAAATTGAAATGCTAATATATGAAAGCAAAAAATGTCTAATTTACTTTTGTAGAAATGAAATTACGAAATTGAAATGCTAATCTATGAAAGCAGGAAATTTCTAATTTATTTTTGCAGAAATGAAATTGCGAAATTGAAATACTAATCTATGAAAGCAGGAAATGTCTAATTTACTTTTGCAGAAATGCAATTGCAAAATGGAACTGAGATAAACTACTTCGCAGAAGGTTAGAGTAGAAAAATATAAGAAAAGTAGCAAGAAAAAATACTCTGACGCTTGCCCGGTAACAGTGCCAAAAAGAATGGTGCACTCCAGTATTGCAGTAATAATGCTGCAACTCCTGGGACTCCCTTCTTTACTTTTATCAACCCGGTAGTTCGTAATAAACTTGGAAGCGACGGTGTTGTATGCACAAGTACTAGCTCTTGCCGCAGCTGTCACTCGGTGAGCTCAGACAAGTCCGCTAGGGGCTCAAGCCAACTTCTATGAGCTCTGAGAAGAAGCTTGTTAACATATGGATGGAATCTAACTCGAAGGAAGCTAATCTACTTGCGAAAAGAAACTGAAAAGTTGAAAGAAAGCGCAAACCCTAACAAACCCTAATTTTACCAGCTAGTCCTACTGATGCGAAAAAGAGGATGCAAGATACAGAAAGAGATGCCATTACTTCTAGGAAGGTAAAATACATGTGTCTAAGCTACTTCTATCTGAAGAAAACATTTTTTTGTATTTTTGAATAAGTTGTCAGAATTATCATGCATGTTCTTTCACTGTTTTTGGTTGTGCAGAGGTGGATTGGCGAGAGCAAATGCTTGGAAGAGGTCAGGAATGTTTAGAGAGGGCCTAAGGGGTCCCTAACACCCTTCCAGAGAGTTTCACAGATTTTGGCTATCAAGAAACCTCATTCGTGAGCTTCTACAGGAAGTCTGCAGGGGTTGTGCAGGATGTTCTCGAATTTCTACATGATGTTCTGAAATGGGATTTTGGAGGATGGATGGATGAAGAAAGATGGAGTGGATATGGAGGTAGGATAGGGGTTTGACGTGGTCCAGGGACTGCTAGATGGAGTTGAGAGAAGATGTAGATGGCTGGATTTGTTCAAAGAGGGCTGAAGCAATTCTGCACAAAAAGGTAGGGTTATGTGGGAAAAATGGAAAACGTGAGGCAAGAAACTAAGTTAGGGGATAGAGAAGATGTGTCTGATGCAGCTTGGGTGGATAGAGAAGTGGTACAGGGTGCTCTGCAATTTGTGTTTCCAACTGAACCAACAAAGACTTGCAAGAAATGAAAGACCTAGTTATGCCAACCTAATCTGATCTAGCTAACAGTAAAGAGAATCAACATAAGATTTATTTGCAAGGAAACCATGTATATTAACTATGCAACGAAGCATTCAAAGATCTGAGCATGTAACCAACTTCTGCAAATGAAAATCATACACTAGTGATTGCATGGCAAAGCAAACATATTGTTTTTTGTCAGCAAGGTCACTTTGATCCCAGCCCCTGATCCTATGAGGGAGAGGTGAAATCAAAGGTGCTCGTTGGCCTTTTTCTGAAGCTTTTTCCGTGTTAATAACCTACCAACTCAATCTGAACATCAAAAGCCTTTCTAACCATCAACAGTGACCTAGTTAATCAACACGATTTAATCTACCTAACAGAAATGATTTTGCAAATACATAAAGAACAAATAATGATACATAAAGGAGGCCTTGGCTCTCAGGTTGGGCCCGACCCCAAGAACTACGACTCCTATAAAGAACTCAGAGCTGATGCCAAATAGAACTGCTTTTCATTATCAAAAAATAGTCATCACGAGAAAGTTATACCACAATGGCTACAAGAAAACGAGCTGAAAATGACAGCACTATAGTGCAAAAATACAACAGTTCCAAAAGTAAACTACGAAGGTTGAGGCCTTCTTATTTATACACTACGAGGGGCCTAACAGACCTCCTAAATTCAAGGGACTCGGTTGTCCCAACTACTAGTAAACAGTCGCTCTTCCCAAATCTGCTTGGCTGCGTTTAGGATTCGTTTTGGTGGCCTGTGAACTCGGAGTTGAGGGTGAAGATTTCGAGGAAGGGCCATTTAATGCCACAGACAACCCCTCTACGAATCCTCAACTCAAGCTTGGCTATCACCTGGCCCATAATTGCTTGGTTTTGCTCCAAACTTTATCCAAAAAACCTGAAATAACCACGTATTAGCCTCCTAGGTAGAGTGACCACCCTTATTCGTTCAAATAACATATACATACTAAAAAAACATGCATAATCTATGAAAAATGGAGGATTGGACAAGGACAATTAGGCAAAATGAGCCCAATAAGTTACCTAATTCGAGGCTCATCACCTTGTGTGACAAATGAAAACCTCATCCTTACTTTGATAAACCTCCATTCCTAAATAATATTTCATGATGCCTAGATATTTCATCTCAAATTCATTCATCATAGCAAATTGGAATTTATCATTCATCTTAGAACTACTACCCATATACAATAGATCATCCACATACAAACTTATGATTAGAATATCAATACCTTCTTATTTGTAGTAAAGGGTAGGATCACTCTTACTTCTGTGGAAGCCATTTTTGTGAAAGAATCCATGAATCCTTGCATACCACGCTCTTGGTGCTTTCTTGAGGCCATACAAAGCCTTCTTAAACTTGTATACATTATTCTCCTTTCCTTCCACTTCAAAACCTTGTGGCTACTCCACATATACTTCCTCTTCTAAGTACCAATTCAAGAAGGCACTTTTCACATCCATATGATATATGCTCCACTTTTTATGAGATGCTAATGAAATCAACATTCTAATGGTCTTCTGTCTTTCTACTGGTGCAAATGTCTCTTCATAATCAATTCCATACTTCGGTGTGAATCCTTTGTCTCTTTCAACACTCCCATCACTATTAAATTTAGTCTTATAGACCCATTTGGTTCCAATATTTTTCTTGTCATGTGGAAGCTTTGTCAACTTCCAAGTGTCATTCCTTAGAATGGAATCCATCTCTTCTTGCATGGTTTGCATCCAAACCTCATTACTACATACATCTTCAAAACATGATGGTTCAAAATCAGCCTTGGCTAATAAAGGAAAATTGACTATCTCACCTATTAGGCTTTCTTCATGTGCTTGATTTGCACTCCTCTCATAAATATCACTCAATCTTCTTACCTTCCTTGGAGAATTTGAAGAAGAAGTTGGACTTGAACTTGATGTTGAAGAAATTAATGAAGGGCTGCTTGGTGGACTTAAGCCACTAGTTACAGAAACATTAGTTGGTTGCTCATGATCATTATCAACAATTCTATCATCATTCAAAACAGATTTTTTCTTCTCTACATGGCCTTTTTTATAACCATAAACTCCCCCTTCATGAAAAATTACATCTCTTGAGACAACAAGCTTGTTAGTTAGAGGATTATACAATTTACAAGCCTTGCTTGTCTCACTATACTCGATAAAGATACACAACTCACTCTTTGCATCTAACTTTTTTCTATTATGATCAGGTACATGCACATAAGACAAACAACCAAAAACTTTGAAATAATTAACATTAGGTATTTTTCCATACCGAGATTCATAAGGATTCATATTTTCTAGTGCATTGGTGGGGTTACAGTTGAGAATGTACATTGTTGTAGCAATTGCATCTCCCCAATAAGAGTTGCTCAATCCCTTAGTTTCTAACATGCATCTTGTCATTTCAACCACACTATGATTTTTTCTTTCAGCTATGCCATTTTTTTGGGGTGTGTATGTTGTAGTATGCTGCCTCCTAGTGCCATTCATATCACAATAACTCTCGAAAGCTTTTGAGCAGAATTCTCCTCCATGGTTAGTCCACAAACATTTGATCTTGCACCCTCTCTCATTTTCTAGAAGGGATTTCAACTTCGTGAATGTATCCAGGGCTTCACTTTTGGCCGTCAAAAAATATACCCAACAATTTCTTAAGTAATCATCAATAAATGTGATGAAATATGATGACTTACCCAGACTCTTAGTCTGCATAGGATCACATATGTCTGAATGAACAAGTTGAAGTGGGTGATGTGCCCTCCATGTAGTTCCTTTGGAAACCTTTCCCTTGCATGCTTTCCTTTAGCACATCCTTCACAAACCTCCTTATGCTCTTCTACCTTGGGAAAACCATTAACTAATGCATGTGAGGTTAGAAACTTTAAAATGTGAAAATTTAAATGCCCATACGTGAGATGCCATAACCAACTTGAGTACTCATAAGCCATATTTGCAAGATTGTTGTTATGTTCATAAAACCTCAAGGGAAACATCCTATTTCTTGTCATATACACAACAGTCATCACCCTATTTCCCTTATTCTTATCATAGATAGTGCATGTATTATTTTCAAAGACTACTTTTTTATCACATAGTTGCCCAACACTCAACAAATTATGCTTCAATTGTGGAGTATAATAAATGTCATGAATACTCTTTATACCTTCCTTTTTTTGTACCTCCATAGCTCCTTTGGCAACAACCTCCAATGATTTATGATCACCAATATGGATCTTGCATTCGAAACTTCCATCCTTTGGTGAAAACAACTTCTCATTCCGTGTCATATGGTTATAACATCCAAAATATAGATACCAAACATCTTTACTAGTACTTTCACCTTTGGCATAAGATAAAAATAAGTGATCTGGAGGATACTCACCACTTTCTTGAGCATAATTAACATTTTTACCTTCTTTCAATATCATTCTCTTTCGAAGTGGTCATACGAGTTATAATAATAACATTGAACATTTCCATTATCAAATCTACCTCTATCTCTACCTCTTCCTCTGAAACTACATCTTCCCCTTGAGCCACCTCTTCCTCTACCTCTTGAATAATTTTGGCTTTGCCATTTACCTTGAGCTTCATTGATTTTGGCACTATTGCTGCTTGCATCTTCATTCTTTGTAATTTTTAATTTAGAGGAAAAAGCTTTTTCTACACCTTCAAAAATGTCCTTCAATCTTTCTTCATGAGACATCAAAGATCCAACCAATTGATCAAACTTTAGTTTTTTCAAATCCTTACTTTCTTCCATGATTATGGCAACATGATTCCATCTATGTGTTAGATCTCAATACTCTTTTAATTAAAACTTCATCACTTACAGTTCTTCAAGTGTAGCCATTTTATTGACCACATATTTGACTCTCACACAATAGTCACTCCCACTTTCATCTTCAAATTCTTGAACTCTCCTTTCAATGTCTGAAGCTTGACCATTAAGATTCTTGTAGAGTCTCCAAGGCATCTTTGGCAGTTTTTGCTCGTAATATTCTTGGAAATAAGTTCTTATGAAGAGCTATCTGAATGTTAAACAAGGCTTGAGCATTTTTCTTCCTTGCTTCCTTTCTTGTTGTTCTTTCATTCGTTGTAAGGTCATTCCAATCAGTTGGCTCCTCATATCATCTCCCACAAATATTTTCCAATCAAAAAGGTTAGCATCTTAATGCACCAATAATCATAATCATTCCAATCAAATTCTAGAATTAGCATCTGGTTAGAATTGTACGTGATTAACTTTGGCTAAATTCCAACAATAAAAATTTAACCCAAAACAATGCTAAATTCCAACAATAAAAATTTAACCCAAAACAATTTTACTTAGTCCAATACCACTTGTAGAATATGAAATGACTTGTTTAAGCAAGCTGATAATCCAACATAACTATGAAGAAAAATACATATAAAAAAAAATTAAACAAATAAAACAGTGACCTAAAAACTTCTGTAAATCTCATATATATTAATTGAACCATTAACTACATTCTTAAATAGTAAAATTATTACTAAAATCAACTCTCAAACAAATCTACTAGCAGTAAAGGACTCCAATGGAATGAATGAGGCTAAATTAAAATTCTCTGAAGTCATTAATATCACCCCAAAAACCTAATGAAAACCTCATGAATCAACTATTAACCATTAATGTCATCCAATTATCGGTTAGGTCAATAAGCCATAAGTGGCAACAATTACACCATACGTATGCAGCCAGAATTACAACTTTAATGGATAAGTAATTCTAACGAAATATGTTGACAAAGGTGTACTCCAACAATATTAATACCACATTAATATATGTGTATAAGGGTGTCGTCATTCAAATGTTTAAGACTTTTTATTACATTACAAGAGTTGTTACAATACATTGATCAAACAAACAGTCAATTCACTATAGGTGGGAAAACCTGTATGTATAGGAATAATAAGTTGTGTAAGTAATTTACAGAAAAACAATAATTCAAAGAGTAATATCAATAGCATTCAATGATTCTATGTAGACTAAGGTAGACTAAGGGTTATTTACTATGGTTAGTGTTCTGGTTTTATATCTATAGTGTTTGAGTTAGGGTATTTACAATGCGAATGTTAAATATAGGCTTATGGATAATATCATCTCTGCTCAGCATATACCCAATAGAATTATTTCCACTATAAAACTCTAAAAAGTTCATCAACCATATAGCATCGTGAAATAGAATGGTAGCTACACATAAGCAACTCTCTGTCATTGTAGTATAAATGTGGAAGCTATAGAAATGGAGGCTTCATTTAGTAAACCCTAACTCCACTACGTTGTCGATATAGTTAGAAATGCAAGCATAAAACTTTATAATCAACCTGATGCTTATATAGGTGAAGCCTCTTCAGTTCTAACCATGATCAATAGTCGTTGTGCAATAACCTTAAACAAGATCTGAATCTGATGTTCAAAACTAATGCAGCGACTGTGCTGGTTGTAGGTTTACACAACTCCACTTACACCATTTATGCTACATTTGTTGGCTCCTCTGAAAAATTTTGTATCAGTGCACGATATTGCACGAGTCAATCCTGCACACACTATCATATGGCATTAGAACAACATGCAAAACACAGAGATGAGATGTGGTCAATTTCTCCGCACAGTCAATATTATAGTTGATAAGAGTGTGCTCAATGGCTCGTTAGTCAATCTCAACCATTAAGCATGATCTGACATATTACAAACTATGACATCATTTCCTTGCGGCATATGTGAATCACTTCAAAGCATATGACTGAAAGTTGACTTGCACATGTCTTAGTCCGGTCAAAGCAGGATCAGAAGAACGATTAGACACAATAGGTTCATACCAAACTGTTGACTTCATCCTGATCGAGGGTCCATAATTCCACGATTCGCTAGAATAATGCACTTATAGGACTTCTCATTAGAATCTAGTCGAAACCATTTATATCAACTGTAGACAATTTCACAGGTCTAAAAATTCAATGTCCAATGAGGTTTTAGATTTGATTACAAGAAGTTAAATTTGAACAGACATGCATTGGTACGCAGCAGCAGAGCTCATTTCAATTCATCACATACGTCATATATGTATATCGCATCACACTGTTGCGGGACAATAGCCAGTGACATTAACAAGATCACGTCCAATTTACTTGTAGCACTAAATTTAGGTCAACATTATATTTGATACCAGGGTTACACAGAAAGTTGTTATGGAACTTTTGTAAACAACAAACCCAATTGCACAAAGAGCATTCACAGTGCTTCACACATTACAAAAACTGACAACTTCTCTCTATATATAGTCCCTTCCGTAAAGTAGCCATCTCTTAGCTATGATTCAGGATCAAACCACAATGTCAAGCTGCAAGGTTTGTATTGCCATACCATTAGGTTCTGTAAATAAGTCTTTAATTTGTAAGTCTCAAATTTAGTCATCAAGGTTTCATTTGTTCTGGATTATAACCAACCTTAGGTGGAAGACCTATTCAACCAGCGATAGAACATTCCCCAAAATACATAAACGTTAAGCCCAAAAGGAAATCTTTGAATTGTTCGATCTGCAGGATTACTCCAGGAAAAATGTCATAAATAAATTTTAGAGAGTATGAAATTTCATTTTCCTTGTCATTGTTGAGATGTCATAAATTGTATGTATACTTGATGGAAGGTTTGTTTGAGGGGTAGGCTAGCACTGAAATGACTCGAGTCGATTTATAAGAATAGGAGGGAAGAATTGAAATTGAAATTTTGACTTTGGAGCCAAAAACCCCATGATAATTTAGGCCGACTAAGGATAGATTTCAAATTTTAATTTTTGAAATTTTATTAGAGTCTAAAACACTTTAAGCCCATGAAACAATTTTATAAAAAAAATTATTTAATTGTTTAATCAAAGTATTCTTGGGCCTTAGGTAAACTACTAAACAATGAAAATATGCCACATCGTCTCATTTTTTGGGTTGACCTAATGAAGGGGTACTAATATTGGAAGGATTTACAAAACATGCCATATATTGTATGGACACAATGAGGAGCATAAATTAATGAAGGTTTCCAAAAAAAATCATTTATCTTCATCCTAAAAAACTTTAATAAGTCTAGGGATTGTAGCGTTTCCCATGGCTTATTGTCATTTGGGGCTTCAATTAATGCAAGCTACTAAAAAAATATTAAGAGCCTTGAAGAACTGACTTTGGAATCAATGACAACAACATTTTTACAAAATGGGAAACCCTTTTTCTCTCAAAGGCCAAAGGAGGACTAGGTTTACCTAGTCTAGAAAATGCTAACATTGTTTTGGGAGAAAAGATATGGTGGTTGTGGGTGAAACATATAAAGGATCCATGGGCACACATATGGAATAAAAAATATGTCAATGAAATCAAGAGGAAGGACTTAATACACTTACCTTCACATGCTTAAGACTCCCTCATTTGTAACCTCACAAGACTAAAAAAATCATTCGTTCAAGTGTGTGAAATTTCCATGATTGCAATAATGGGAAGCTATTCTTCTAACTTATGTAGTTTATTTTCTTTCAATTAATTAATTTAATGATGAATAATGAATATCTCACTATTATAATATTTACAACAAAATAAATGTGTCGAGGAAAAATTAAACTAGATGTGAGAAATTCATGTACATAATTAACAGAGTTATTTGGACTAATGCCCCTGGAAAAACCCTAATGGGAAAACCAATGCAACATACTAGGATTTATATTATTATTATTGAGTAGTAGTAAAAATATTATTACAGTAGTATAGATTCCCAACTAGCTATCCTGCTATTGTAGTGGCTACAACTCCCTTTGTTTTGGAGCCTCCCTTTTAAATTACAACAACTCATCTTGCAATGACCTAGGTACTTGTGCTTTGATTGAGCCTCATCTTTGCATCAGGGTTTGTGTTTTCTTACTTGACTTATTGGCGAACCCACAAGTTGGTCCCTTGGCTTGGTTTCCACCCACATTGGGGCTTTCATTAGAGAATTATGCAATCCTTGAAGGAAACCAGCCTTTCTCTAGGGAATTGTGCAGTTCAATCTCACAACAAACCTTCAACTCCAAAATTTCACAGAGCGAGTTGATAGCGAGGCTTGAGCTAATAAATTTCGTAGAGGCTAACAGGAAGCCTAGAGCCACTCTGCCTAGAAATTGCGTAGAAGCCTCTTACTCAGAACTTGCTTGATGCATGAGGGAGTGGGTTACCTAGTCCTTCTAAGAACTACACAATCTCTCGAGGCAATGCATGGAAAATTTTCCAAAAAAAGAAAATAGAAAAAGAAGAAAAGCATCAGTAGAAAATAGGGATCTATTTTTAGCAACCGAGAGGAGAGACTAGAGTTATTTTGGAAACTCCCACCAAGTGTGTTTTTTCCCTGATTTTTGGCCTTCGTGTCATCAACCCTAAATTGATCTCATTTGCACATTTTATCTTGGAGCTCTATCATTCCTCATGAGATCAAGGAACCTTTCGTGAGATCGTCATCGCTTTTTTGGGTAAGTCTTGCATTTCTAGTCTTTTGTTGCTTTTTCTGTTGTTTTTCCTTGTTTAACTCTTGAGAGTGTTGTTTAGTATGTTTTATTGAATGAATAGAGTTGTTTTAACATTTTTTAGCTTGTATAAGTGTTGTTTTAAGTTTTTCATTGCCTTTCCCAAACATTGCATGCATTACCCAATTTTTGCACTGACGGTCATCATTACGGTGGATCTCTCCAAATGAAACATTTTCCTTTAGTTTGATTGATTCCTACATGTTTTTGACTTGCATTCATCATCGCTTAATCATATCTGCACTCAACATCTAATCATCCTTTAGATCTCCTCATTTTCACAATCCTCTTATGTAGATTTGAGCTTCCCTTGCATGGATTTCGCCTTCCCTTGCAAGCACTGCCCATTCAGGAAGATCAAGGCCTAGATTTGGCTTCTTGAATTGTGTAGAGGAAGCCTAGGATTGGCTCTAACATTCTAGACACAAAGACCGCAGAATGCGTAGTCTCTCCTAGCCTATGCTGAGACTAGACTACACAATGCACAGTTCCAGTCAGCAAGCCTCCCTCACTCACTCCTGGGACTGCGTAATGTGCAGTTTGAGTAGATAACGAGTTACCCTTGTGAACCAAGATTGCGCAATCCATTGAAGCATTTTCCCAATTTGTTTCTTGATCTTGTCTTGAAGTGATTTTGTTTTTAAGACAACATTTGCATGCCATGAATGTCCTCTCTATCTCGAGGTATGAAAGTTACTGAAAAGATTTATGATAGTTAGTATTAACATGGCTTCCAAGAGAGCTTCATAAAAGTAGATTAGATCAACAGTAGCACTGGGGAAGCAGTTGAGAAGTTGTTAGTTAACTTGCTAGTTTATGGAGACCACAGGGGTTTCACTCAATGAGCCTCTCACATATCACGTCCGTTCATGGAATATTAAACAATACCATTAATCTGGCTACATATTGAAAAATACCTCTAAAAATCACATTGCTTAACCCCCTACCAATACAAACACAATACACCTTCCCAATTTAAAAGATCCCTACTTTCATTAGATATTATAGATATCCATTTTTTTCATTAGCATTTTTAATAGCCCTTTATATCTTTTCATTAAATTTGATCTCCATTTTTTGTACCTGCTAATATAAAAACCCTTTACCCCCTATATATCCCCAATACATTATGTCCTTTCTCCCTCAATATATATATCCCCCAATATGAACCTGTGTGGTATGATATTGGTCTCCCAGTGAAGCCCCCGTGATGGAGACACTGAGTTATTCATTAAGAAGGGCATGAAGTTGACATGGTAGAATATCAAGGATACCTTTCTGGAGGAATTCGAGCACCATCAGGTTTATATCAGTATCCAAAGGTCCTACTTTTACAAGTTTCAATGCAGGTACCCCACCTTCCAATGTGCGCACATTATGAGTTGGATTTTCTCACACACAGGGCCATAAACTACAACATTGAATAGTGCAAGTGGCATATATCTTTCCACTTTTGGAGTGGAGAACTACCGTCAGATGTATGATCTACCTCAGATTCTAGTGAGGCCCATGGACACACATTTCTATGCCACCCATAGCCAGATGAACATGAGATATATAGTCAAGGGATGGGTAAAAGAGCAGTCAAATTTGAGATAGAAACCAAATCACATTTATAAGACAAAGTCTCTCAGTAAGGCCTATTAGTTCTTGATCATATTTTCATGTTAAATATATGGTCAATAGAGCACAAAGACCTTTCTTAAAGGTTCGATAGTTGTATTGGACCAATTGGTGAATGATGGAAGCACATTCAACTAGTGAGACTTGTTGGCTTATCATTTGAAAGTCTAGGTGACCAATGCCCAAAATCTGCCCAAGGATGAGCAAGAAAGATTCTACATGTCCACATGCTTACTCGATATAATATGTGCCCAGCACGAGTTTCTTGGCATTAGCTAGAGATGGACACCGAAAGAAACTATTGTCAATATTTATTCCATGTTCTTTTCCGACTACAGATATTTAGGGGTAATGGTAAGGTTGACTGACCCATTCATCATCCCGTTGTACAAGCTAATATTTAAGCAAGATCCACCTAACATGTCCCACGAAGTGATGGAGGTGATACTTAACATTGAAAATTGGTATGCCTCACCTAGTGGCACCTTTATCAGATTTTTTACCGGAGATAAGCCTCTACATGTTCTACCTAGGTGTGCCATGGAAAAGCTAGTAATGGAAGAGGTCTGATATCACCACTCCATAGGGTTATCATCAAGACTGCAAAGAAGAAGGAACCTTTGAGGATCAGATTGTACGAGATTAAGAAGTTCAAAGATGTTGATGTCGAAGCTAAGGATATATTGCAATTCAAATTCAGCACCAAAGACTTCAATCTGTATGGTCTCCATGGTATTGCAATAACCATTGTTTGAAGGTGTAATATCCATGGATCCATGATACATTCCACTCACATGGGGAGGAACCTTTCAGATACTGTTACAATGAATCCAAGCTCTATGAGTTTTTTAGTATAGCCATAACTTGGAAGTTTTCTACATAGACAGCAGTGGCACAAGAAGAAACAACAACAAAATTAATAAGAAGCAATTCGGTGCAAGACAAAGGTAAGATGAATATTTCTAAGAACCTAGAGGCCAAGAAAAGATACATGATTATAGCAGATCCTATCACTGAGAAATCGACTTTGGCAGTGGAGGAAAATAAGAAACAACGGATAAAGAGGGAAGAGTGAAGGAAGAAAGAAAAGAAAAGGTTGGAGGAAGCAGAACAAAAGTTGCAGGAGACAGAAAAGAAGTTGAAGGAAGAGTAGGAGCTCAAAAGGAGAGAAAGGGAAGATAAGAATAACCATGAATACGAAAAAAGGAAAGGTGCAATAATAGAACAAACAATGCACATACAGGATGATGAGTCGAAACAATTAGCAACTAAAGAAGAGGGTGAACATATGTAGGATCGGGAGCTTTATCAACAAATTGAGAAACTTCTTAAAGTGACATACATGGAGTTGGGGGATGAGCCACAGAATGAAGACATCAACCTCATGCAAAGAGCACCTGAGGTCACCTCTTAGTCTCCTCCACCTCAAGTGTTAGAACCAGTCCCAAGTGAGCAAGGACAAGTTGTTCTCCTTGATGATCATCCAGTGATGTATGTGTAAAATATTTCATTTGATGAGTTGAAGAAGATGATTTTATAGCCACAGAGAAAACACTTTTTGGGTGATCACGCGTCACCTGCATTCAGGAAGGAAAGGATGTTAGTGTCAGATGTTAGACATTATCCAGCTTCCATTGTTAATGCCACCTTGGCCTATGTAGGAGCCACAAGCTCGAATGTTAAGTTCCTATTGACCAAGAATGAACAAATGGAACATAACTTGCAGGTGGCCAAGCAAGAGGTAGAAAAACTAAGAGAGTAGAGCACAATTTCTGCAATGTCAAAGATGAGGAAAGCAATACTTGATGAAGTATCAACACTTTGACTAACATGTGGAAGCACTATGACAAATTCATCATTTTGCATAAAGTCATTTTCCACATGCATGGCTTATAAAATCAGAGAAAATTTTTTGTGAAACTCTCACGGACATACATTCTGCCATCACCCATGTTGAAGAGTGGACAATGTAGTACAAAGGGGCTTCTCGTCACTTACCAAAGATGATGAAGACTCAGGTAGAACTAGAGAAAGAAAAGGTCTGAATGTTCATCTAGAACTAGGAGCATCACCCCATTCATCACCAATATACATGACTGATTTGCATGGTTGTAAGAGAGTTTGGATGTCATGGTGAGAATGCACATGATCCCTTCAATTGGTTCCCTCGCCAAGGCTAGACACAAGAACCAAGTCTGGAAATAGATCGACACGCACACGGAGCAACTAACGTGAGAGGCCACCAAGGATTTTTTGAGCTCAGTGCACATAACATGCAAAAGTACATTGGTGGTCCCATCATGGTCAACACCATTCTGCACATGCTTTAGGACAAGTTGGATATAGGTTCCAAGACCATATACCCAGATGCTACAAAGGCAAGAGTCCGCTATCAAAAGACACCATCAAGCAATGGGGACATCATCTCATAATACAAAGCTTGGCATGAGTATGCCATAAAGAAGCATTAAGTGGAGGTTGTCAAGTTGGTATTTCCCCAAACTTTGGAGTCATATTACTTTGTCTTGTTAGGTTGTCTCTATCGTGTTTTGTCTGAAATGGGTACATGTGGAAAATGTAATATTATTTGTGAATATGTTGAAACTGAAATTCCAAGTGCCAATACTTGAATATGAAACATCATCATATTATGTAATGAGTTATTTTTAAAGACATTGAAGAGTCATCAAGGTAGTCAATGAGTCACAAAGGCAAATATCAAGGTTCACCCCACCCTTTATTATAAATAGAACCGCATAACTCTTAGAACAGGCTTTTGGGAGCCAATATTTTTGCTAGGCTTAATCTTAGAGAAGGCTTATGAGTAATGTGACAAGCCTTGTCTTCTCCATAGCGTAGAGCGAGTATACTTATTTGGAGGAGAAGGTTTTCTTGATTGTTATGTTACACTATTGAGGCTAGTGGCTTTCAATGGTGTATGTATTGATGGAACTTTCACTTATAATAATAATAATAATAATAATAATAATAACAACAACGCCAACATTGCTTCATGCATATGTTGTTATTGTAGTTATACTATTCGCGGTGCTTTAGCAATGTATGTTGTTTAACTTACACATTTTCTTATGAACTACTTTGTATATAAGTGTATAAAATTTGTTGAATATGTGTTGTTGGATTAACCTATCACTTTAATTTGTGGACTATTTCACATTTTAGCTTGTGATGTCACTCCGCTCGTGTTCTCCTTTCAGCATGCGTGTTGTTATGGGATTCTAAGAGGCACACACCATTTTCCCTTCCATGTGTTCTAACCTCCATGCATCTCACTTGACTCGCCACAAGGTCACACACTTGCTTTAGCCCAAAGTTATCATACTTATCCTTGCATGTTGTCGCGATCAAGGCATTACATTAGCACCCATTGTTGGTACTCCTACTCCAAATGGTCTGAGATCAAGTTCAGACTTCTTACTAAGGAGATCCCCTAAATGTTGGTGGGTCCAACAGCATAAACATTTTTGGTGCCAAAAGGAGGCCCATATGACAAGTTGAGCTCTTGAAGCCTATTTTGAATTTATGCACATCATTCATGACTTATCTCCTAATCAAAACCTCGAAATGATTTTATCACATTGTTGACTTCGATGTGTAAGTATATTTTATTGATTACTTGTCCAAATACAAATTCTTTGATGATAAAGGAAGACCCATATTTTGGCATGCAATTTCCTTTGGTGGCTTTTGTGACAGGCATAATGTCTTCTCAGATGAAATTGCTTATGGGTTGTTCACTTTCACATTCGAAGGGCGTGTTAAGCAATTGTGTCACTCATTTCCCGTAACCTCTATACACTCTTACAATTACATGCTTAATAAATTATTTCATGCTTTCATGGTCTTGATCGTAAAGCACTGAATGTAAAATATTAAAATTGTGCAAAGCACTTGAAGAATATCTTGAGCACTTTCATGATCATTTCCTTCATTACTGTTATCAATTTACTGAACATGAAGTTGAATGGACATTTTTAGAGGGAAGATTCCGATATTTTGTTTACAGTTCTCAGAACCTGCACGAGTTACAAACTTCTAACTCTCTTACAACATACCTCAATGTTAGAGATTTAGAATTTGAGGCAGATGAAGTTGTTGTCCCAAGTGACCCTCTATCCCCTTCTCATCAAGCAACTCTAGCTCCGTAGGATGAGGTGGGAGAAGTTATGAACCCACCTATTGATCCATCACCACCTTCTTCTACCCCACCTGTTATGGATTTCTATGTATATTTGGAATGCAAGACTGATCATTGTCATGTGGTCTCATCTGCTCAGCCTTCATCCTTTGGTTTCCTTGATCCTCCGATTTTGGTGTGGTTTTGTTTATCCATTCTATACTCCACATTTGATATTCACGAGGATCAAGTTGTGTATAGAGTTAGTGTTTTACATCCAACGTGCACTCTTATTCTTGATGAGTATGCGTGGGAACATAAACAAGAATCTGTGGTGAAGGATGACCTCCTTCTATCCACACCTCCTCCGCTTTTTCCTAAAATCTTCCATAGTTCTACCATTTATATACAATCTTTTGAAAAATCATCTCCTGATGTTTCCACTTTAGATCATTCACTGAACACATGGGATGCCAGTCTTTCATTCGATTGCAAAGATGACAAATATCTCTCCCTAGATCCACCCAATCTCTCATCTTACATTTATGAAGAATTAGAGGCTGAAAATTCTTCTTTTTCATTATCCCTTCTTTATGATTCATAAGATCGTGAGGATGTCGTTTGTTCATCTCGAATTTTCTGACCATGGCTATTGTAGAGTCTCATGATTGTTCCATTTTTGACATCATTTTCCATCTATTTTTCCTCTTTTCATCACTACTACCAACTCCAATAAATAGTAAAACAAGGGATTTCGACATGGTAAGGTACTCAGATGTCTTATTTTCATACTTGTTAATGTGCCTTATTATTTAGTTAAGTATTGTAATAGCTACAAAATTAACAAAAATCTGCACTTGTTTTATGATTCCGCAGCTAACTCCATGGTTTGTTAGGTTCTAGTGTGCCAGCCAAGAAAAGAGGCACATGGGTAGATAAGAATTGATCTCCTCATGGATCTCCTCTTATTCGCCTGAGCCAAATCATCAATGAAATCACCCAGTGGCACAGTCAAGGGATTGGGTCAACACATGGATGAACCGCGCAACAAGAGTTCAATCGAGTCACGAATCTTCGATTTTCGTTCCAAATAGTAAATCATTGAGAAGTGTTATAGGTTCCATTATCAGATTAGCATTTAGATTAGGATCGTCTTTAAGCTTTTAAGGCATGAAAAACTCAAAACTATTAGGCGCAAATGTTATATATAATATTATATATAAACAAGACACACACAGAAATGTATGTAATTTGTAATTGAAAGTTTGAAGTTCCATGACTTCATTCCTCTTTAATTGCAAAAGTATTTTGGTGAATATCATGCACAGTTAGTTGTTGAGATAGCGTTATAGACCCGTTGTTTTGTGGAGGTCCCCTGCAGACAGTTGATGAAGCCCATCAATGCATAAATTATGTGAACTTTAATGCACCTCCAGTTTACTAAAATCAACTTTTCTCGTAATTCTTTACATGTTTCACTTATATTTTGCTTAATGAGGAGAGTAATGATGAGATGTCATGTCTATTGGTCTAATGTGCATTGACTGCAGGTTTTGGAGAAAATTTTGGCTAATTAAAGTGCAAGAACCTGAATGAGACAAGCAAGAGGGATTCTAGGAGATAGGATCTCCCTCCTTAACTCCTCAATCACTCGAATATTCCTCAATCAAATATCATCATCTCGGAGTTTCAAGAAACCGATTCATGAGGTTCGTTGGAAGCCAAACCAGTGACAGTTGAAGACTAGTTGATCTCAAGATTGGGAGCCTCCCTAAAGTTAAAGAAGTTGTTGGTAACTTTAATTATATAAATCTAGAGGCCTAGAGCCTCATTAGGATTAAGATTTTTTGTTTAAGATAGCTAGGCAACATTTTTTATTTGAAGCATTGCAACCAAGCACTATTATGTATTTTTGATATTTTAATGAAAATGAGAAGCATTCCCTTGATCTAGCACTTAGTTGACTCACAGGGTTGAATCTCTTAGGTTAGGGCCCAAACCTAGCAGCAGAGGTTCCTCTTGTTGTATATGTATGCCTAGATTATTCTCATAGTTAGCTGTTGAGCTAATTTTGATGTTGTTAATTTGCAAATATTCATAGGGTTAATTAGTTTGCTTCCATTTGTGGATAGCTCTAACAGTAGAATCATAGTGACAAGAAGATATTCCAGAAACCCCGATAGCAAGTGGTTTTCACCTCATTTCTCTCTTTCAGGAATCATGGTTTGAGGAACACTTCCCATACAACCCAAAAGAAAAGTTTGTTTTTTTGCATAATCTAAGGTTTCTTGTTATTAATTATATCATTATCCTCAATTTCATAGGATAATCTGCAATTGGCATTTCTGATCTCTTAGGGTTTTCACTAGTTTCACACAACTTTCGTATTGGTTTCAAGAACTTCCATGCATGAACTTAGCAAATTAATGGTGACACCTCTATTTTCTTCTATTTTGAATAAACCATTCTTGTTTTTCAATGAATCTATGTATGAATGCCAATAATGATGTTTGTTGTTGAAGGAGATTCTACATTGCAGGGAGACCTCATCTCATCAGACTCATCCAAGCCATATCCACCAATGATCGCCAAAAGTCACTATGGTCTCAATTTGAATTCTTGTTTCATGAGGAAAACTTGCCATTTCCATTGAGAAAATCAAACCATATTAAAGCTTGTACTTGAGTTCTAAGTAATTTCCTACCACTCCCATGCCTTACTCCCTCCTTATTTACCTTTTCCAAGCTCCATACCACCTTCTAGACCACTCCCTAATTTTTCGACCCCTTCCTGTAGTAAAATAGTGGATGTTGTAGGAGAACTAGTACGTCATGTAGACATGTTGTAGGAAAACTTGTAACAGATTGTTTTTAGCCTAGATTGAGAAAAAACATCACTAAAGCTAGGATTAGGCCCCTACTTGACCTCCAAGCCATCAGAACCATTGCAGTCCTCTTCCTCCACACCTGTATCCCTTTCCAAAGACAAAGAAAGATTAGCATTTACATTTTTCAAGTAAAAAGATAAAAGAAGGAGTTCTTTATATTTATTCATGCACATAGTAGTTAGTACTCTCTATATCAGATTTCATGCTTAGATTAGTTAAAACTTCACATGTGTTAAAGCATGGTTCTTTTGAAAGCAAGGTATATTAGCAGGTAGATAGAGGATTTCATGTTATTTTGCAAGCATTTTTTTTGTCTTTCATTCTTGCAATAGGCAACATTTCTTTTCTCCCAATTATGGTAAATTTCCCCTCTCGAGTTGGTAGTCAGACTTCTTCTAGTCAATAGAAGGCTGCTTTGATAAATGTTAGTGGTGTATCACCCTAACTCAGCAGTGACAAAGAGTATACCAATTACATCTATTCGTGTATATAGCACTATCGCCTCCAAGTTTGTACGAACCCTGGGTTAATGAAGTAAAGACGGTAGCCCGAGCAGTTGCAACATCCTTGCTGCAATAATTGTTCTCATCATTTTTTAGCATCATTTCCAGGGAGGTCTCCAAGTAGATGCGATTTCTTCTTTCTTTCTTCCTTTTCCTATCTATTTCATTATGAAATTAGTTCCATTAAACAAATAGTTGCAATTTAGTTATGTTTATTTCAATTCTACAAGTAGTTTAAAACTCTAAAAAAAAACACTCCTTTCATGCATCATAAGAATAGCCATAACTTAGGAGAACTTCTACAAAATACCCCCACCACTTCAAACATCCAACCTTCCCTCTGCTTCTGTCGCTATGAGCTAGTGGATCCCTTAGGCGAACAACTAGAAATTATTTGAGAGCCTATAGGAGAAGAGGAAGAAATAATTCAACCAACTGACAAGATGGCTAATAATAGAAATGAAAGGGGAGACACAGAAAGATTCGAGGGTGATTTTCCCATCAAAGAAACTAATGGGGATGCTAATATGAAAAACATAACCCCCTCTACACTTCCGCATTTCAATGACCTGACCTCAGAAGATCTAGATACTCTTTTGTCTGAATTTTTTGTCATATGAAGAACATATGATTACACCTCTAATGATGAGAAGTTGAAATTATTCCCATCCACTCTCAAGGATGCAGCCCTACATTGGTTCAAGGGTTTACCTTGGGATAGTATCGCCACTTGGGCTCAAATGCTAAAAGCTTTCAAAAACAAGTATGGGGACTGTTGTAGGTCCAAAGATACCAAAGAGGAAATATTTAGAATGAACATGGGACGTGATGAGTCCTTATAGGATTATGAGGAAACATTCCAACTCAACTAGAAAAGGGCTAGGTACACCCTTGATCCTGAATCACTTAAGTTAGTCCTTCTTTGGGGGATCATGGAATATCTCCTAGAAAACCTAAACATGTTGTCAAGAGGGGACATCTACTAGTCACCCTATGATGATATCAAGTCAGTTTTCAAGAATAATTCTAGGACATCTATAAAGAAGGGTAGGGCTAGTTAAGAGGTGGCTAGTTCATTCTCTTTCAATACATCCATAAAGAGTGAAATTGGCCACATGTTGGAAGACTTTAAGAGTGAAATGCTGCAAAACCTTGCTCTGTGAATGGAAACTATGTAGATCCAAAGGAAGCAGGAGGAAGCAGAGAAAGAATTAGCCATCTTCCATCCTAAATGCACTAGGAGGCACCCTAGGAATGAATTTCCATTGAGAGAGAATTAACCATCCTTCTTGGTCTACATCGTCTCCCTGGATTTTTGCACCTCAATACCATTCCCAATTGGCCAATCAACCATTCCATCCATATAGTCCTCCACAACCTCAATGGAATGCACCACCCCACTAGTGGAGGCCCCCATATAACCAAGCTCAAGCTCTATTGCCTTCACCTCCATCTCAACTATAGCTCCTACACCCTGAACCACCTAGAAAACCCCAAATTCTTGCCCAACCAAACCCAAACCTAAACAAAAAACATGCACAATTGGTCTGTAATGGAGAAACATCCTACCCTGCTTATGCTCTGGAAATTCATGAAATTAACCTTAGGTATAGGAGAGTTCTCCTAGATAACCATACTCCATCTCTACAGAAGGAGAGTGAGGAGGAAAGAGAGGAAAGTGTACGTAGAGTGAATCCACCCCACTTTCTTGAAAGGTTAACCCATCGAGTCTAGCATACCCTAGAAGAGACTGAACTTCTAGGTGAGTTGGAAAATCTCTGTCAATATCCTGCTTCTCCAAGCTATCAAAGATGTCTCCATCTACAACAATATGATCAAAGAGAAGTTTTTGAAACATCCAGGAATATGAAAGAAAGACACCCCTACCATTAATGTCATTGGACAACTGTTAGACTTAATGAGAGGATGTGTAATTTGCCCAAAGCATCTAGATGTTGGGAGTCTTGTAGTCGATGTACACATCGATGGCACCATTGTTCCCCATATGTTGATTGACCTCGGGGCTTCCATAAATGTGATGACTAAGGATAGTATGCTCAAGATAAATCTCTAGGGATCATTAAGGAAGACCACGACAATCTTGCAACTATAGGTGAATCACAATAGCTACTGAGGGAATTATTGAGGATGTGATGGTCTCCATTGATTCCTAGTAATACCTTGCTGACTTCTTAGTTCTCCACCCTAAGACAAATTTCAATGGTTATCCTCTCATCCTTGGGAGCCCTTGGCTAACCACTGTCGATGTTTACATATGTTTTAAGGTTGGAAATATGACCATAAAAAATGGGCATCTATCCAAACAATTGGTCTTGTACCCTCTTGCTCAACCATCCCTGGAGCATGACTTACCTTTATGGCTCGAAGAGGGGGAAGAATATGAAGTCTACTCTTCCCAAATTTATACCCTAGAAACTACCATAGGAGGGGGACAACCTGATGAAGGTAACCTAATTGAACACATACTCCAAAATCCATATCCCAACACCATGGATCTAGAGGAACTAGTGAAGGAAGCCAAGGAAAACCATCAGATTAATCTATGCTCAGTTGACTCAAACCCTATTCATGCCAAGACAATATAATTGGGCCCTGAAAGAGAATTGAAAATCAACCCCTCTCTCTCTGTACACCAAGAAGAGGAGTTATGTAACATGCTAAGAGAGCATTTGGATGCCTTTTCTTGGAATTACAAAGAAATGAAGGGAGTACACCCTTTGGTGTGTACTCACCAAATTTACATCAAGGAAGTTTGTAAGCCAATCTACCAACCCCAAAGGAGAATGAATCCAACACTCAAGGATATAGTCAAAGAGGAACTGCAGAAGTTGTTGGATGAAGGATTCATTTAACCCATCTTAGACACTGATTGGGTGTCTCCTTTGGTGTTGGTTCCAAAGAAAAATTGAAATTGGAGGATCTGTGTGGATTACCAAGAGCTAAAAAAAATCCACAAAGAAGGACCATTTCCATCTACCTTTCATTGACCAAGTATTAGATGGTCTAGCAGGAAAGAAATGCTTCTCTTTCCTGGATGGATTTAGCGGTTACAATCAAATCCATATCAGTGCAAAGGACCAAGATAAAAAAAACTTCACCTGTCCTTCAGGTACTTTTTCTTATAGGGTCCTTCCTTTTGGTTTATGCAATGCCCCTGCCACTTTCTAGAGAGAATTCTTGAGCACCTTTGCAAAGCTAGTCAATGATGCAGTAGAAATTTATATGGATGATTCCACCCCCTATGGGCGTGATTTCGGGGAAGCTGTCTCTAACATGGGAAATCTCTCTCTAACCTAGGAAAGGTGTTAAACAAATGAATTGAAATGAGATTATCCCTTAGCCCTAAAAACATGAATTCTTAGTGACTGCAGGGAATATTCTAGGTCACTAAATATCCCAGGAAGGACTACAAGTAGACCCAAATAATATAACCATCATAAGAAGGGTCCCTACTCCACGAAAGTAGAGGGATGTCATATGTTTCTTAGGGTTATACATATATTATAGGAGATTTATAAAATATTTTAGTAAGGTAGCCTCTCCCTTATTTGGATTATCGAGCAAAGAGTCACAATTTTTATGGTTAGAAAGCTACCAAGAGGCCCTAGAAACCCTGAAGGAAAAATTTACTATTGTACCTATTCTTTGAGGCCCAAATTGGGATCTTCCTTTTCACATTCATGTCGATGCTTCTCACAAAGCTATAGGAGCAACTCTAGGCCACATAGATGAAAAGCTACCTGATGCCATTTACTTCATCAATAGGAATCTATCGAAAGCCAAGTTAAACTACACAGTAACTCAAAGAGAGCTCATAGTTGTTGTCCATTCATTGAATACATTTAGGAATTACGTTTATAGTTACCAAACATTTGTACATACCGACGATGCTGCAATTAAATATTTGAGGAACAAACCTCATGTAAATGTCGAGATTATTGGATGGTTACATTTATTACAACAATATGATCTAACTATTATCTATAAGCCTCGCAAAGAGAATGTAGTTATAGATGTTTTATCTATATTGAATTTTCCTGTAGGTGAGGAAGGAATGGTTGATGATTAGCTATGAAATGAACATTTATTCACCATTGCAGTTCTCTCTCCATGGTTTTCTGACATAAAAAAACTACTTAGTATTTGCATAGTTCCCTCCAAATTTGTCCTCCAAGTAAAAGAGAAGAATCATAAGAAAAAGCACCCCATTCACATGGATTGGGGGTAATCTATTCAATATGGGTCCACATAAAATTCTGAGAAGATGTGTCAGGGAGTAAAAGGTTTTTGACATCCTTCTACCCTGTCATGATGGGTCTTGTGGAGGTCACTTTGTAGCTAAAATAATAGCATTCAAGGTATTACAAGATAGATATTACTCACCCACTCTCCACCAAGATGTAAAAGGGTATACCACCCAGTGTGATCAGTGTCAAAGGATGGGGAAGCCTATCCCTGGGGATGAAATGCCTCTCCAACCTCAAGTGACTTTCAAGCCATTTGAGAAGTGGAGCATGGATTTATCGATCCCATTGACCCTCCATCTAGATAGAAGAAGTACATCATTGTGTGCACCGACTACTTAACAAAGTGGGTTGATTCCAAAGATATTGAGGTAGCCACAGAAGAAAAAGTGGTTGAATTCTTGAGGGAGAATGTGTTTTATAATTTTGGATACCCTAGAGAGTTGTTCATTGATCAAGTCAGTCAATTTACATCCCACATGATTGAAAATATTTTAAGGCATCATAATATCAAGAACAAAAATTCCACTCCTTACCACCCATACACTAATGGGAAAGTGGAAGTCACCAACTAAGCATTGGAAAACATTCTAACCAAAGTGATTAGCAATGGTATAAAATATTAGGCAGACAGATTGGTGGAGGCCACCTGGGCCTTCAATACTACTTGGAAGACCACCACTAGCTTCACTCCTTATGAGCTGGCCTATGGGAAGAAAGCCCTACTATTGAATTTGAATATAACACCTTAAGGATGATAGCACAATTGGATCTACATGTCACAAGGGCACAAAAAGAAATATTTCTCGAGCTGAATGGGTTAGATGAATTTTGGATGTAGGCCTCCTGCACACAAAAGTGACTCAAATATAGAGGAAAATATGGGACAACAAAAATATCACGAAAAAACTGTGATCCAAATGGAAAATGGGACCAACCAATGGTATTCATCCACCCATGGAATTTACCCATGGTATTGTAAGTGGCATCCACCCATGGTATTTATCCACCCATGGTATTCATTCACCCATGGTATTTTCCGATGGTATTGGGACATCGACCCATGGTATTCATTCACCCATGGAATTGACCCATGGTATTGTGACATCCACCCATGGAATTGACCTATGGTATTGTAACTGAAAATACTATAAATAATAAGTTACATTTTGTAAACGGATGTATTGTCCACCATAATGTAGCTTTTACAATTATTCTCCATTTAAATACAAATTTTCTTTTTGGTTTTGTTTATTGGACATTCTCATCTTTTTCTTTTGGAAATTCAAATTTTCAGATCTTGGGGGTATCCCCCCAAGATCCATTTCAATCTTTTAGATCTTCGGGGCCTCCCTCCAAGATCTGGATTAGTGGTATCAGAGCAAGTTATGATTCCATGGGAATGAGTGTTTCATACATATTTTAGTTTCAAATTTTTGCAGCAATATTCAACAAACTTCAGGCACGTGTTGTAATCTCCACAGAGCACTTTCTTCGGCCAAGCACGAAGAATTTTTACTGTTTCATTTTTTTGTAGGAATTTTTTTTGGGAAACAACTGTTCAGATCAGATATCAAACATTTGGTGAAAATTTTACAAAAAATAAAATAACAGATCTGGATTCCTCTTGAAAAAATACCAAAATTCAAAATAACAATCGGCCGAATCAGAGTCTGGACAAGGGAGATATTGCTGATTTAAAATCAACTATGTTGTAGATTTTTTTTTTTTTTTTTTTTTTTTTTTTTTTTTTAACAACTGGTGGATGATGAATCTACTATATTTTTTGAATTTTTATGAATAATTTCAAAAAAATGATTCATATTTGAGCCCCTCTTGAAAAAACACCCAATTTAAAAAAAAACAATGGGTCGAATCGAAGTTTGGATGTGGGAGACATCGCTAATTTAAAATCAACTACTTTTTTCAGAAATTTTGTGATGGCAGAAAAATTGCAGCACGAATCTAAGATACTATAGTGTCCAGATAAGGATTTCCAACACATGAGAAGATGCAAAATGGTCTTTCTGCTTCCAAAAATAGATTATAATAAATACTCTGACTTATATTTACCAAGTTATGTCCATTTTAATTCTGGAGCAGCATTCGGAGTGGGTTCCCATTGGAGATGTGCCTTCCCACCCCAAATTAGTAGGCACCTACTTCACATTCATCAGTTTCAGCGTAGCAGCATTTGGCTTGGGGTATTTGGAGACGTGCTCTCCCACCCCAGGCTATGTAGGCAACTGCTACTTCATCAACAACCAACATCACGATTATGGGTCAACCACACAAAATCATTGTCATTGAAGTCCATTTGCTAGAACACACATTGTTAGTATCATAGTTGGTCACAAGCATTATAGGGTATTTGTATTCTCGGATATTCATTTTTCATGGTTATGGGTCATCACCAAACCCACACTTCATCGAATTCCATTTTCTAGGCGCACACTATCAGTATCACAGTTGGTCACAAGCATTATAGGGTATCTCTACCCTTAGATCTTCATTGGTTATGGGCCATCCACATACCCACACTTCATCGATGTCCATTTGCTCGGCCACACACTCTCAGTATCATACTTGGTCACAAGCATTACAGTGTATCTCTATCTTTAGATCTTCGTTCATCATGGTTATGGGTTAACCACATAAAACCCTTCTCTTAAGTGGCTCTTCATATTCAACAAAGGCTTGGCAGGAGGGAACTTCACCCAATGGTGACCATTGCTTGTTAAGGACAGAGGAATGATCTGAATGGAAAATGGGATCAACTCATGGTATTCATCCACCCATGGAATTTACCCATGGCATTGTAAGTGGCATCCACCCATGGTATTGTAAGGGACATCCACCCATGGTATTCATTCACACATGAAATTGACCCGTGGTATTGTGACATCCACCCATGGTGTTCATTCACCCAAGGAATTGACCCTTGGTGTTGTGACATCCACCCATGGTATTCATACACCCATGGAATTGACCCATGGTATTGTAACTAAAAAATACTATAAGTAACAATTCACATTTTGTAAAAGGATAGATTGTCCGCCATAATGTAGCTTTTACAGTTATTCTCTGTTTTAATAAAAAGTTTCTTTGTGGTTTTGTTTATTGGGCATTCTCTTCTTTTTCTTCTGGCAATTCAATTTTTCAGATCTTGGGGATCTTCCCCCCAAGATCCATTTCAATCTTTTAGATCTTGGGGGCCTCCCTCCAAGATCCAAACCAAATTATTTCATGAAGGCGTCTGGCCTTGTTGTATGACTCCCATTACAAATATTTCAAACGAAAGTTAATGACCAGATCGTTGGAATGATACGTGACAAAAAAGTTCCATGATAATTGCATTGTTCAAATAAGAACCATTTATGGAGAAGGTATCCATTTGCTTGTCAATGGGTACATGTTAAAAGTTTACAAAAATCCCTTATCAAAGCAGGAATTCATTAGTAGCATCAAAAAGGTAGTGATGGTGATTGAAGAAGTCTTGGGTTCCACTTCACCAATTTCTTAGAGAAAAGGAAAAAATAAAAAAGAAAAGAAAAAGAAAAAAAATAAAATAAGAAAAAAGATGAAAAAGAAAAAAGAAAAAAATAAAGAGACCCATGTAAAAATATCCATGAGGCACCTTAGCATTCGAACTTTTGGGTTGAAACCCTCTTGAGGAAGCCCAAGTGTATTCAAAAAAATAAAAGATCTATGGGTGAAAACCTATTTTGAGGCACCTTTGGTAGGAAACAAGGATGAAAACCACCTTCGAGGTAGCCTTGTTGTATTTCAACAAAAAAAGAAAAAGGAAAAGAAAAAAAAGAGTAAAAAGAAATACAAAAATAACAATTCTATTTTGCAAGTTTTCATGAAGATGATGAGCAAAGGGTATAGAGGATAGTAGGTGCTACAACAAACTATGTTTTCCTTCATCCATTTCATCTCCTCCATAATCCGAATGTTCTAACTTCCATACTTAACTCCAGACTCCAATACCAAGAATTTTTGTGTTTTCTACAAGATTCCCTGTAATTAGTATAGGAGTTTCTTGTAGGTATTATAAGAGGTCTTGAAAAAGTACAGGAAGGGTAGTCCAGTGGAAAAATGGTGACACAAGCCTATTTTCAAATATGAAAAGAGCCATTGACCTCACCACAACTCAACCAATACCCTTCATGACCATGTCACCCCTATGTCCATCAGAAAATCAAGTTAGAAACTAGAAAAGAAAAAACGAGAGAAGAAAAAGAGCATCAAAAAGGGGCATGCCAACAATAACCTACCTCACATGCCACTCCATAACCACATCTTCCACTCATTCCAATACCCATTCAACTTCAGATTAAATAAAAGATCTGTAAGTTCAAGAAAAAGGAAGCTACAAGATATCCTATAGACATCATGTAGGAAATCCTATAGCGACCTATTCCACAAAAAATGCCATACAAACTCACACCCACCTTCAACACAAGGACTACAAGAACAAGGAACCTCCTATAATGCTCAGCAACAACAAGAGGTCCAATAGCAACAAAAATCATCACATGTACATCATCAGAGGAACAAACCATCATGAAAATAAGAAAAGAAAACATATGAGAATATGTAGCTAGGTCAAGAACAACAAATTGACACCACTCTCGAGCATGCATCAGTAAGGAAAAGGACCAACGGGTATGTCATTTCACCAATAGTCCCTCATAGGTACGAATATGATTAAACTGTAGGAATATAGGAAGTTGATCTTATAAGCAAAGGTGACTAGTTCACTTCGCCACCCTCATCCAAATAACAAGAAGAAAAATGGTTAGTCAACTGCATGTGGCAAGGTCACATAAAAGAAAAAAGGGGATGAATCGAAAAAGTGGCTAAGTTATGGAGAATAAAAGTGGGAGATGATTACGAGGTAAGGTGGTATGATGAACTTGTAGGCCAACTATCGAAAAGGAGGTATTTGTACTCGGCCAGCCAACACATCACCCACTGAGATCATCCATAAATAGAAATAATTGTTGAATCCCATGTGATGCATTGGCTATTTCAAAAATCTGAGGGTAGAGGTAACCTCAAGGAGTCAGCAAAGGAAGAAGTTTCTCTCGGCCTCCTTGTAGTGAGTACCTACAAGAAATAGTCAGTACCTACAAGAAAGCTACAACATACAAGGAAAATTATCACACAGAGTTGTAAGTGGACACCGTGGGCCATCAAATAAATACTTCTCACCACCAGAGCATAGCAAATGGAGGTAGGTTCCATACCTTCTATATTTCTCATTTGTAGGAAGAAGGAAGAAATCCTCATTTCTTTTAAGTATTTGTAGTATGTATAAAGGTAGATAGATTTATGTGAAGGTCAACAAAGGATAAACTTTGAAACCTCTTCACCTACAAAAGTTCTAAAATTATAGCCACCTAAACCTCATTCAAACAAAAATTTCGAGAAAAATATGACAGGAGGTTTCAACAAAAGAGCGCCCACCAACACAACTAAAATACACTAGCATCCTCTCGTGGTAGAAATATTTACAAGGCATCAATGGATGGGCTTCTTTGAGCTACTGATGGGATACGATGATGATGTGGCTATAGAATTTGCAATGTCATTCATACCTCTCACTAGAGCCATTGCCACTACTATAGTGAAGGGTTTGTTAGTAGCAATTACCCCTTAGAGTATTAGTAGGATAACTACACTCCCCCTAGGGCTGTAGTAGAGAAAAGAGGACAAGACTAACAAAAATCTTGCCAAGAAGGGTTTTTTCTTACAAGGAGAAGAAACAATTTTAGACAAAAATGGGGTTAGAATGGAAAGCATTCCACTTCCTTGGAATGAAGTAAGTTACCACATCATCATGTATATTTTCTGTGAAGGTAGATACGGTGTAGTTTATGGGTACCACTTTAGACTCCTCCATTGATCTAGGTGGATGTTGGTGGCCACCCACCTATCCTGCTTGGACCCCCACAATTCTATCTTTCAATTTTTTAGTTTCTTTAATTGTATCACAATTTACTATTTTCGGCAGTTTTTTTGGGTCCAGAACTTCCGAAGTCGTTTTGAGGCCCTAAATGACATTTTTTGAAAAAAAAGGGCCAACCTAGGTTGTAAACTATTGTTGTCCACTCGAAAGTTCTAGTCCTCAGATAGATCTTTGTAACAAGGTCTTGAGCACGTCAAACAGATATCATATGGCAAAGATATGACACGGGGAATTTGATGTACCAATTTACCCAAACAGGGCCCGTAGTTTGGTGCTTCATCTTATAAGGTTAGGTTTGTAGATTTTTAGGGTTTTCCATTGTTTCTCAACAATAAATATGCCTTCGAGACTCATCGTAAGACAGTTCAGAGGCATGTACCTACCACATCTCTTCTCAGATATAAGCTAGGATAGCCCTATCTAGTTTATTTCCATTTTGTCTTGTAGCATATTTCAATATTTGGTTAATAAATTGAAGTATTATTTTTTCCGCATCTCCTTATTTACCTTTGTTTGTGTACTTTATTACATTCCTACATAAATCTGGATCATTGGTATCAATGCAGTTTGCTCTTTCTCTATTTTTCATTGCATGAACCCAACGAGGTCAAGATATAAGGAGTTAGGGCTTCAACTCATTGAACCTTTGCAAGACCAACCTCGCAAATCCTGACAGCCTCCCATGGCGGATGAAAAGAAAGGCGAGGTGGCAGGAGATCCTATCAAAATCTTGCTCAAAGAAGCCCTCGAGTGACAAAGAAACGCGCTGATGAACAAATTTTCCTAGATGCTTCAGTGGCTGCCCGAGGATGATGCATCAACCTTTGAAAGTTTCTCTGGAAGTGCCACATCCTTTAAGGTACAAGTTAACTTTGACATTCCCATATTTGAGGGTTAGATAGATGCAGACGTTGTTGATAAATGGTTAAGTCTGCTAGAAGGATATTTTTTTGTTCATGAGTTTTCCAGTTGGGGAAAGATCACTTTTGCACTTCTCAAAGTAGCTCCCTGCATCAAGGACTGGTGGGAAACCTACTGCGAGTAGAGTGATGAAAGTACAGCCTCACTTTTTTCAGCTGCACCCACTTGGAATTCATTCTGGGATGCCACCAAGTAGTACTACCTTGTTGGAAGCTATGAGGATAAATACATAAAGTGGACCATGCTGCGGTAGGGAAGGGACCAAGACGTGCTG
>APFE030958862.1:72868-85342 GCA_000404065.3 Pinus taeda
AAATAAATTTTCAAACCAATCTTAAGCAAAAATTTAAAAGAATCTACACACCTTTTGTTTCTTTGTAGGAGCTCGATACTGCCTCTGATGTATCTTTGTACTTTCAGAACATCCAGTTCTGAAATTGTAACGACTGGTAGCCCTCCATGTCCTCTTTCCAATGCCACCAGTCTGATCCAAATTGGATTCTCTGAGGAAGAGTTATGTGAAATCTCCCACATTGACTTGATTATAGACTAGTTTAGTAGAGCGAACTTGTACGACATGCCACGAGTTACTGTTTCGACATTTAGCTCTAAAAAATATATAGAAGAAACTACAGTCTGTCCTCTTTCTGTACCTTCTTATGAAATTTCAATCCATTGCTCAGAGAAAAAGTTATGACGATTTTCCCCAGGTCACTTGTTTGGAATGTAATCCAGGAGTCTGCAAAAAGACCAACTTCCTCAGATCATTTCTCCGCAAAAAGCTCTGAAATTTGGACCCGAGATTTAGTGCGATGTTGTCTCAAATGGGTTTTTTTTTCAACTTCTGAAACGTCGCAAAAAAAAAAAGTTATAGTGAAAATTCCACGATGACCTGTTTAGAGCAGCGAAACCCTAGAATCCAAAGCTCTCATACCAAATGTTATGAAACCAGCTCAAGAAAAGATAGAAAAGATAGAACAACGCCTTAGAATTCAGCCTCTTCAAGTGGGCAACCTCCTTTACATTACATAAATGAACAATTCTTCAATGATTCAAATGAAAAGACCTCCTCTCTATATATAGGAGTCTAAGTGGTCATAACATAATCACAGCCTACATAACAATAATAATGTAAGGGCACAATAATAACAATAGTGGGCTTCTATGGGGCACAATAGTAACAATATGGGAAATACATGGGTACATCAATATAATAAGGGGTATAACTCAATAGTAATGGGGTAATCACTAGTATTATAGGGACCCAACACATAACACAAACATGGTCACATGAATGTCATAATCACATGATAATAGAAATAATTAACAACAATAATTCCCACTTTCTCATTGGATTCCTCACAAAACATGGAATCTCATTGGATAACCTCATTGTGTTATCCCAAAAATTCCATTCATATATTCATCATTTTTTATAAGCATAATCAATCATCCTTCAATAAGAATGATTCCTGGCAACAACCTGTCAAACACAATGCCATTTCATATACTCACTTAATCATCAACATGTTCATGAATACAACACATATTCACATAATGCCAAACAAAATAAAGGTTATGAGGACCTCTTGTATTCATGCAAAGCACACATTCATTTGGAACATCAATTTCCAAACATAGCCAAAGGAATTCTCACCCAATTCCTTTTTTTTACCTTTTTACCTACTACAATTGAGTCTTCTTATGTGTTGCCACACTCACCCAGTTATTAGTTGTATCAATAGAAACAAATCAATTTTTACCTTGCCATACTAATACCAAGCATGTTGCTCTGCAATTTTTCACACATGTCTGTCACATGTTCCAGGATCAAGTCATCATGTCTATTAATTTGAAATCAACCTTTTACCAAGATTAGCATCATCAAAGTAAAATCAATCTTTTATGAAGACTAGCATCATCAAGTTTAAAATTAGCCTTTACCAAGACTAGAAACCATGACATAGTGTGAAATCAACTCATAGTCATTAGCCATAGTGCTACAACTAGCACCCACTGCATTCATGTGCATATCAGTTGTCTTAGCACACATTGTATTAATAAAATTGTCTTAAAACAAGATCATTCCTTCATGCAATCTCATAAGCACATACTCATATCGTGCACTTAATCAAATATCCAAACAATACTTTAAGGGTGCATAAGTTCAAGAGTCATAGTCAATAGTTCTTAGAACACATATATGGAGAAAACCACTAACGGGTAGAAAACTTCTCATTAATGCACTCACAACTCTATCACAATATGCATATCAACAAATGTAGGTGTCACTTGTGCCATTCTCTCATCAACACCTTATTTTCCATAGCCTTGGTTCCTTGAGGCTACATACAATATTCTCATCGGTTTCCCAATTGTGTTATCAACCTACTCATGGTTACATGGTCATCATTAACCACTCTTAGCCATTTGAATCATGTTATGACAACAGACTGAAAGTATTTATTCATGCATGTTAATTACTTTATGCACTTAGAATACCTTCAAACATCTAACATATCCTTATTTAATATCTATTTGATGGATATGCATCTCTAAACTGATTATTATCGAGCATTTTATTATGCATATGTTATTATTCATCGGCTTATGGCAACTTCTCAAAACATCAAATAAAATTATAAACTAGCACAAGTTGGGTTGAGAGGTTCCCCCTCATAATTTTGACTCGATCATTCATTCATTAACTTTTGCAATCCCTATTGGGCTTCTCTGGGGAACCTAATCAGCATTATGCATGTTTATCTTGTTGCATCAACTCAAATCAATCTGTAAGTAACATCAGTATATTCATATAAATAGCAAAATTCAACAAACAGTAACCACTTGCACCCAACAAGCAATCATTCTCAAAATAACATAAAGATCCAAATTTTTAATCTCCAAAGGTCTAGTGCATAACCTGTGCTCTTCATTTCATCTATGATAGAGCCCATCCAATCAAAGTGTTTAAACCTGGAAGCTCTAATACCACTTGTAAACACGCCCTCCTGACCCAAACCCAACCAAAGTTAGGAGGTGGTTACTCTGTTGACCTAACTCCCAAAGTACAGTTAGGAAATAGAGTTAAAATTTTCAAATTTTCTCAATTTTTCCATAATTTTAAATAAATGATATCACTATGTTCATCTTGTCAAGCTGACTCCGATGATATGAATTTCGCCTCAACCTGATGTACGGATCAAAATTTATGGCTCTTGAAAGACTTACTGCAACCACCCCGACATGTCATCATGACTTCCACGTGGCAACCTCACAAAGGCCCACTTGGCAGGTGGTGGGGTTGTACACCACCATGTCAGACCCACGTGACACCTAATGCACCCATGTGGTGGACCCACATGACAAATAATGCACCAATGTGGCAGACCCATGTGGAAGTCATGAACCCCAGGGAAGGTTGGCATCGACCCTTTCCCCGTGATGTGTTTATTTAAAAACAAGAAGGCCTAACCCCTTACCTTTTACATAGGTCGAGGTTAGCCCCTAATCTCTAGACATTGTAATGCAATGGGTTGGGGTGGATCCAGCCCTCGACTACCTTGACCCCTGACCTCTCGACTTGCGGTAACAAAGAATCAGGTTAGCCCACTGGAGATCGGGTCTTTTAGGCCAACCTCCTTACCTTTGACCAGCCCAAACTGCTAAAAAAAAATTAATTTTTAACTTGAATTTTTCAGTAGTTCCATTTTTTAACAGAGCCTCAATTTTTCTAACTTTGCATCCTTTTCAAACACTACTTCCAACACTTGATGGTCAATAAATTCATAAGGAATTTATGAACAAACTTAAGAAACAATCAATCATAGGCATGATAGAAAATTAACAACATTTGCAAGTGCATTTCTTCACAAACTTATAGGGAGTTATCATAGTTCATTAATAGAGTAGAAAACTTATTTCTTGTTTCATGCATGACACAATGCAACCACAAGTAATGGAATCAATACTTCCTTCCCTTCAATTAAGAGTGTACCCAATAGCATGCAATAAATCTGTCAATACTTATAAAACCAACTAATCATGAGATCAACACAATATTACAAACCCTTTCCAGACTATCCATTAACATTGTTGAGCACTCATTCCTACCAGTGCAACCCAATATCATCATAATAAATAATCCCTGCAAGCAGGATGTTAGTGGAAAACCATGCATCCATTCTTTCACATGTTCATATAGACTCTAATTATACATAGTGAACATGCACATTATTATAATTAAGCAAAATAATTTCTCTGCAATAATAAGGATTTACACGCCTGTTATTGCATGAACACAATCACTATATCCACATGTTGTTCCAACGCTTTTTACACGGTGACAACAACGCATTGGCCAATCACATATATAGTGAAATCATAAATCATGTCACCAACAAGCATCAGTTAGAACCACAATGAAAATATTATATCATATATATAATAATATAATCAAATGTTGGACTTATGAGACATGAATATATTATCAAAACTAATATGCAACTAAGTCTGAGATTATGGATCACAACGCTCACTTATAATTGTCACCCTCAAGTCGGATTCCAAAAGTTGACAAATAATCTGCTTTAGGAATCAAACACATCCATCAATTCAAACAGGGACTCCAAAGATTCACCCATCTCCACCCACCAACTAAATTGAAACCAACAAATGCACAAAGATTCTATATATATATATATATATATATAGTCTTGATTTCTTGAGAACGTGAAATATAGTTATCTCAAAACTAATGTGCAACTAAGTCTAAGATTATGACTCTCCACCCAACCATAGACTACTACATCCAAGTCTCACTTGTAATTGTCACCCTTGAGCTAGATTCCAAAAGTTGAGGAATCATCTGCTTTAGGAATCAAACACATCCATCAGTTGAAACAGGGACTCCAGAGATTCACCCATCTCCACCCACCAACTGAATTAAAAACAGCAAATGCACAAATATTCTAGATACTAGTGATCTCCACCCCTTCAAAACACAAAATTGTGGTTCCACCTAATGCAGGGATTCCATAGCCCAAAGTAAAATGAACATACAACAAAGAAACATCTATAAATCCTCTAGGAATTTTACAGGATCAATTGCTCCACCCCAACCCTTTAGTATTTTCTAAGAAACACCATATCCACCCTCCAAGCCAACAAGGACTCGAGAGGAAGTCAATTCCTCACCTGGTGATGTCTTCTAGCTCGTTTTCTAACCGAAAACTTTATTCGTTTCTATTGTTCATCCTCTCTTGGTATTCAAATTTCTCTCTTGTCCCTTGTTGTCCCCTTCTGCTCTTCCAATTCTTTTTCAGTAATTCCCTTTTCTCTTGACTATTCAAATTCCCTTGACCTTTCAAATACCTCATTTGAATTTTTGCACATTAATATTATTTCCAGCGAGTAATCAGCCCATCCCTCTGAAATATGTGTCCCATTACTTAACCCATTTTTTATTTTATCATAATGTTTACATTGCATACATAAATAAGTTAATTTGGGGTTGTGGGGTTGTCACGAAATCCTCATGTAATCAACAAGCAAGTTGATCTCATTGTCTAGAGTGTGAAGCCATCTCTGCACTCCAAACAATGAAAGCCACCTTTGCACTCCACACAATGAAAACCACCTCTGCACTCCACACAATAATCCTTGGAGTGTGGAAGTAATAATAATATCCAGTGTGATATAATAACAATATGCAGTAGATGTTTACATGTTATATTTTAATTGGTTATAATGATTTAGTCTCCACTACACAATATAAACAAGTTTTCTGATACGTTATCTTATTTTATGAAATGTTTTGTAATTGACATTGATTATTATAGTTGAACATTCGTTAAAAAAATGTTATAAAGTTATATTTAATTTGGCATTGATGATAACATGTTGTCAATGATTACTTTTGTGATGGACTCGGCGTAAGCAGTCTAGAACATATCACCAAATCCACCTTCGCACTCCACACAAGCAATAAAATGATCCAATATGGATCACGCTAATAACCAACAAATTTCAACTTTCTATACTTACTACCACACTTTATCAATTACCATTCCTCCATCAAAGGAGGTGATATAATGAAAAAAAATGCATCCCAACTTCATTTATTATGTAAGTTTGAGTTTAGTGAGTGCGCCAACCTTGACGGGAAGGAAAATTAATAGCAAAACAATGAGACAAAATGTTATGTACTTAATGTTGTGAGGTTTTCATTTGCAATAGAATCATGTGGGAAGTGGGAAAGCAAGCCAAGCCATATATATCAAAGGTCAGTAGAAAACAAACAAAACTAACTGACTACCTACCTATTATGTAAGGTTGGGATCAAGAAGAATCAGAGTACTTTTTTTCCCTTTATCGTCGCCTCTCCATTTATTATAGTACTACACAAGGAACCCACAACATCACATAATTTATATATATATTATATTATATATATATATTACAGAAAATGTAATCCATAGCTATAAAATGGATTTATGTGCATTGTATGGTTGTGTTTTTTCTTAAAATTGTCACACCAACAACAACAACTAGAATCAAGGTCGGATTATAATCTATAGCACAACCTTTGTATGTTTTGATCCCCATGACCCAATATAAGCATAGCTAGGAAGATTATTTCTACAATTATGTTTACAATAATGAGCATGAGAATCCACCCAAGCGTTGTTGTTCAATGTCTGATGTAGGGGTTCTACTACTATCAAATCTTTTGTTTGTGGATGATGACACTTAATTGACACATAGAGACTTACATATTTCATTAACCGGCATTGAGGGTTGGCATCAAGCAGATCAGGAAAACACTTTGTTAAATTCTTGGTCGTACCTTCGTTAATTATGAGAGATAACGATGAGGTTGGCGAAGAGAAATAAATATTGTTAAAGAGATTATAAATTTTTACTACAAATTGTGTAGCCGAGGAAAATAAAGGCATGTATATTGGGATAAATGATGTGCCTTCTCAAATAAAAAACCTTATCTCCGGGCCTTTTGTTTACACAATGTGGAGTGTAGAGGTGTGGAGGTTCATTTGTATTGTTAATCACACTTCTTTGCACCTCCGCACTTTGTATTTCATAAACAAAATGCTTTCTACCATATTACTAACAAAGAACTCATAGATACAAACAATAATTTTAGCACCAGCCTCATTTTAAATATAATAACTAATTTTTGGGTAAACATTAGTGTATTGTGGCTAGTGATAATTTCATGGTGAAAACAATTAGAGTTGTATTTTGTTAGGCCCAACATGCATTGTTATTGGATATGATGACAAGCGTCCACCAAGAAATTAAGTCTTGCAATAACGGAATTAGTAGCTCCACCTCCGATGAAAAGGTACAATACTCATTAGATAGTCCAAATTTTTGGGACAACTGTAGTTTATCAAATTTTTAGGATTTGATTGTTGATCAATGCACTCTCATGTGAAATTTATACTAAATGCTCATGTAATCAGCATGAAATTTTATCTAATTGTGCGGAGTGTGAAGCCATATCTAGACTCCGCCAATGAAATCCACCTCCACACTCTACACAATGATCCTTAGAGTGTGGAGGTAATAAAAATATCTAGTGTGATGTAATAACAATGTGTAATAGATGTTTACATGTTCTATTTTAATTAGTTACTATGATTTAGTCTCTATTACATAATATAAACACGCTTTCTTATACATCAATCTTCTTTTATGAAATGTTTTATAATTGAGATTGATTATTATAGTTGAACATTCGTTAAAAATCTTGTTATAAAGTTATATTTAATTTGACATTGATGAATAGCATGCCATGAACAATGACTTTTGTGATGGACTCAGAAAAAGCAACCCGACACATATCACAAAAGGCAATTACCTAACCTATTTGAGTGTTATGATAGATTTTCTAACATTCTATTTCCCAAATCTAGTCGCCTCTTCTTATCTGGTCCTAAAGTTAATGAAAGAAACTATGTCAGTCTCTCTATAAAAATATGGATAAGTAATGTGAATCCCAATTACGATTATAAGTATCACTCTTTGGTCTAAAAGAATAAATAAAAGATGTGTGAGCACAAGTACATGCATTAGCTATTAGTTGTGGGCAAGATCATGTTATCATATCATATCATGGCAACCATGCGAAATTTTCTATTTATGCAAATTATAGGCCTTTTTGCATGTACGTGTCTCTAAACTGACTTTTCCTTTAAATTTTGGGTTGTAATAGCGAGCAGAGATCGATTCAATTTTGGGTCATTTTAGCTTCCTCCGCATCTATGAACTCCACATTGGTGTAACTTAGATTCATCTTAAAACCTCCACGTACCAATTCCTTATGGTTTTCGTTATTACATTCAATGGCTCCATTTAATCTCTTACAATTTTTATTTCATACGCACCACAACCTAAGTGTTGACGGTGCTGGAAATATGTCAACCAGGGGGATCTCCATGATATGAAGTCCCAATTAGACCTCACATTGTTTGGAGTAGGAGCTCCAACTAGAAATGCAGTTGCTTGCTATAATTATGATCTTAAAGATGTGCCTTGGCTACAATAAAAGCATAAGAAGATATACACATAGTTTTGGTGACAGCAAGTAAGTAAACCTTTTGTAATATTAGTTGTAATGCATAATAGGTTCCTTCACACAAAGGGAAAAGAGTGAGCCTATAGAAGAAAAGTAATAGTATTATCCTAAAAGAGACATGTGATCATATAAAGAATCGTTATTTATCCTGCAAAATAGTTCACAAGATAACGGCAATCATGAGATTAAATACAACACACATCCAACAAGAAACATACTGAAGTTAACAAAATAGTTCATTGACATTAGGATGAATGAAATAACATATATTATAAACATTTAAATAATATTCTTACAAAATCCACAATACATGCATGAAGTTGTGTTGGATCTGAGGGCTTCTAATCATTAAGTTAAAGTTCCAAGTATACAATACAATGATGTGACACTAACCCCAATAGTGGAACATGAAGTTATTACTTGCTTCTCCCAAAAATGATGCTCACTCTTCTGCTAGACTAGAGAATCCAAGGTTTTCAATCTCAAGTGCCAAGTCCTTTGTCTAAGTTATGAGGTCTTACTTATAACAAATGGGATGACCTTTCATCTCCCTTAGTGACTTTTGAGTTTCCCTTGTGACTCTTGGACTTCTTTTGTCTTTATTTTAACTAATGACTCTTCATATTCCACATTTGACTCTTGGACTTCCACTTACATTTACACTTCTATTATTTTCTAAATACAATAAGACAAAACCCTCCACATAGGACAAAAATGTGGCTAGAGCCTAATAAGACAAAACTTTATACATTATGCTTGAGTTTGATGAAAGTCTAGCTCGACAACTTCCACTTGTATCTGTGGTGTAACATAATGGTACCAAGCTTTATATTATGATACTTTGTCTGCAAACTTGGATGGAAGATCTAGCTTATATCGGACTATTTCCTCCATAACATTCAGATAGATAGTTTTGGAACCAGATTGAGCTTAATTCCATAATAAGAACAACTTCATGTTTACCTTGGCATGTTCGGCTACATATAAATGCATATTCTTCCTTCTGATCTCCAAATCCTCTTTAGTAATAACCTACCTCAAATTGTTCAAGTATTCTTGGAATTCCTACATGATAACATTTTTTCCCTTTGTCTTTACAAATGCTCCAATAGAAGGAATCACATATGTACCGAGTTACTTACTACTCTATAAAAGCACTCTAATCTCATAATTTTCCAATTTTGCTTCCTGTCTTGTCTTTCTGGCCAACTCTGATGGTGCATTCTTGTACATAGTGCACCATTCTTGGATCATGTTGATGGTTGCATGAATCACCCTCAAAACTTTCACATTCTCTCGCGATCTCCTTTGCATGTCATGCAAGGGAACCACTACCTTATGCAAATTGATCATCTCTCCATAATGTTGTCTCATGGTGTTAATTTTTCATAGGGCTACATTGTTCTTTGCTTTGATAATTGCATTTTCTCATTAATACATTAAGTTCACCCCATATCATCATTAAATTATTCGGATCTCCACCATTATTCATCAGCATGTGCAATTATATAGAAAGAAAAACATCATCATCATCAATGCAGCGGAACATAAAGGAGCAATAACAGAAAATCATGCACACACATAGAGACACCAGGATTAGTCTGAGACCACGGAAAAACCCACTATGGGGGAAACCCTTGCAAATATTCTTCTTCTTAGATCGTCATCAAATGATTCATCAAATAGAGTACAATGATCCATAAATTTATCTCTGCAACAAAACAACTATGATATCCATGAAACAGATCTAATCACGAAAGAGATCTAATCAAAACCCTCATTCTGATGGTTGTCACTGACTGTAGTCAACTGTTGGATATTTTTGAACATTGTGGTGAACACTTCTATCACTGAGCAGAATCTTTTGAATATTGAAATCTCATATTTGAGTCTTGGATGTAGGGAGGAGTTGTGCAATCATCTATAACAATCCTGGACGCTCTCTGTGAACTGTATGTTTGTGTCTATGGTAGCTTGGACACTCCCTAGACTATTATTTGCATGCGTCCAAGGACCAACTCACCATATCTAATCCAAACCCCCAGACAGCCTCTTCCAGTTACTTTGCGTGTGTCCAGGACAGCCTGGACGCTCTCAGGACCACTTTGTGCGAGTGTCCAGGGACCAACACCTCCATATCTACCTATGAAACTCTTTTAGCTCCCATAGGCTTTTGTGTCAGCATCTAGGGCTCTCTAGGCATTGTCTTGACCACTGTGTTCCAACGTCTAGGGACTAAAATGCCAAGTTATGTGCCAGCATCCAGGAATCAGAAAACCATAAATCAATGCGAGCTTCATCCCTGAGATTTTGGACCCTTTTGCGAACTTTCCTCCAACATAATTGTGTGAACCAAAACAATAAGAGAAGAGAAGATCACTTGATTAATGTGTCCAAATGAGCTTGAGGTATCTTCTATTTATATTCTTTCATGAGGGTCCACTTGGGGTTGAGGCCGACCTATCCAATTTAACATGTGCTTAGGGCCGAACTAACCCAATATACATGAGTGAACAAATAAATTCAAAAAAAACTTCCACTTGTCCAAATATCTTTATGTTGATTTTGTTCCTCTCTAAGAGATGAATCTAATGCAATAATTATCCCGACCATCTGAGTTGTCCAAGGTGGAATTTGACTGCAGTTGCAAAAACTAGGAGAATTCCACTTGCCAATCATTGTCCATTGATCAATATGCCATTCTGGTGTCTTCAAGTGTCATCATGTATTATCCCTCATCATCTTTGTCATGTAGTCATCATGCCATGGCCACCTCAAGTATCTCATCATCACAAATCATCAATGTATATCTCGATCTATCCTTTGCTTATTCCTTTTTATCTCTTGATTTCTCTTGCTCGTATGCTGAAAATTCTCAAATCTAGTAGAAGAAGAATTTGATACCAGAAGGGAACTTAAGCTACCACGCTCTATCCTCAAGCTTCTATATGGAACCTCTACCAGTGGGCTACTACCTAGATCATCATCAATCATCATCGGAGATCAAATCCTCAAGGAGTACATCTCCACCTGGATCCACATTAGGGAACATTCCTTGACCCGTAATCTCATGTGATATTTATACATCTACAACCCCATATCGAGCAATAGGATATCCAAACACACAGGGGAGCACATATCGACCCTAGGATCACATCAAGGAGCTCAATCTCAACCTGGAATCACATAAGGTTATCTCAACCCATCATGTTACCTATTGAACTTCCCATCGATGACCTTGAATAGTCATGTGGTAGAACACTTGCATCAGAATTGACTTGGGTTGTACACCCCAAGTATACCATCAAATCGTTGGCCAAATGAGGAGTGACATTCTTGACAAGCCCAGGTTGTGCGTATGATGCCAACTAGGGTATACTTTGCAACGACCAAACAAGGGAGCATCATTCTTTGACCCTATGATGATAGGGGAGAAACATATTCAACCCTATGGGTAATATATAGGGGTCATACCTTATTGTCCAAAGTTCCCTTAACCCCAAGATCCTTCTATCTCAATTCCTCAACCTGGGAGCTCAGACAGGGAGGAAGAGTTGGCTCAGTGTCCACGATCAACACTTCTCTCATCATACTCAAATATGGTATCATCTTGTCTCAATAGAAATTGTTTCCTATTCAAACAGGACATCAAAACAAATATCATGTCAAAACATAAATAATCATATAAACCTCAAAAGGATACCATAATCATTCTCCCTGTCAAGGAGGTGCCAACCACAAGCCTAATCTTGTTTTGAATAGTTGCATTGTCTCAATGTATGAGAGTATCTCAGTCCCAACTATAAATATGGGACTTTCTTCCAATTGGATCTCACTCTATGTCATCACAAAATATCCATGTCATATCTAGATCATGCTCAGATAGGTCTCCGAGGAGCTTCTTCATCCTCCCTCACAACTAGCCATGCTAGCAACATCATACTCATCCTCAATTATGCTATGGACCTCTCATCCAAGATATCATGGAAGATCTCATACTAAAGTAGTATCCAAATGTGTTTAACAATAATCTCTATCAACAACAATACATCCATGCAATCACATATCATAGGAGAAATATCCTAGCCTTGAAAAATTGATATCTCATGAAGATATTTCAAAGGATGCTTGGTGGAAACTCTATGTGAATGAAGCATCTCACTCATGAATTTATTATGCACATCATAT
>APFE030958869.1:1938-23691 GCA_000404065.3 Pinus taeda
CAATGTTACAATACATATTTATACATGCTGAAGCATCCAATACCATGGACCAAAAACCATCACGTCCAATACCATGGACCGAAAACCATCACGTCCAATACCATGGACCGAAAAACCATCGCATCCAAAAAACATGTGTGAAAGTCAAGCACAAAACCATAGGTGGGTCCGCCCAACCTAACATAGGGTCCAAAACCAAAATTTTCCGGGCCGCTACCCCGGACCCCATAAAGTGGGGTTACGAGTGCTCTTCAAACACCCTGTTAACTACGTGGAAAGAATATAACACAACCCAACAAACAACTCTTATTAACATACAAAAATGCTAACCAAGTCAAGTACTTCCATGTACTGCCCAACCATAGACCAAGCTTAACCAAAAATCTCTTTCAGCCAATCATCCCCATGCCATATTTGGAACATGAATGGGGGATAATAAAATTTAAAACAAAACAAAACCAACTAGGGCTTCTAAAGGAAAAACCACCTCAACCAAAATGATGTCACCTATACAGTCTAGAAATCACTAACATCAACCAAATTGGTCTCTACACAAGTTATCCGAGGCTCCAGAAACTAGTAACTTGACCCATAGATAATTTAGGGTTTCAAATATTTCTTTCCCAACCCATGGCTCCAGGGACTAGTAACTCAACCCACAAGGCTCTAGAGCATTTTTCCTAATCTGTAGGCTCCAGGAACTAATAAATCAACCCAAGCTATTGTAGGGCTCTAGAGTGTTTGTTCCAACCCACAATCATAGGGAACCTAAGAACCAATTAGAAAAACAAGTGGGAAACCCACAATACCATGGATATCTAGGAAATGGCAAGGAAAGGTTGAAATCACTATCAATCTAAGCAAATATCCATGCCAATGACAACACATAACCAAAGAACCACATGTATATAGAATGCATCCAAAAATCAGCAAGGAAATGACACATGCAACATGTTACCAACAAAGTAATCATGTTGTAGTTGTTGATCGAACTATCTCCTTGTGCTTCTTTGCTTTCCTTTGCTTTCTATCTCCAATCCAAGTGAATGCTAGAATGCTCTAAGGATGCTCCAAGAATGATATAAGTTTGCAAGAGTAGGAGAAAATGAGAGTGTTCTCAACTAAAAACTGTAAAAAAGCTAGCAATTGGTTCTTTGATGTCTTTTTATCATGGATCTCCCTTTTTTTTTCATTTTCCCTCTAATTTTCTTTGTATGCAAATTTGTGTCTCTTCACTTTCCTTTTATCCTATTTTCCTTTATTTCATAATTAAATGTAATTTGTTGCCTCTTTGCCTTGGCTAATTCCTTTTCCAATTTCCATAGCCATTATTAATCCACAAGTGATGCCCACTATAATGTTTTCCACCATTCATCTTGGAATATGTGTCCTGTGACCTTTGTTTTTATTTTATTTAAATGGAAAATAAACTAGGGGTTGTCACACTGAGCCTTCTCCTTAGTCATGCACTCTGTCCCAGTTTAATCAATGAGTTGCATGAAGAGCAAGATAGAGTAGGATATTTCTGAACTAATGTTGTCTTGTCATGAGTGAATTTCATCTGAAGGTATTGTTATCTTGAATTGACTGGATGATGTTGAAAGAGGATTCCAAGGAGATCATGCAAGAAGAAACTCGTGAAGCTTGAGATAAAAAGAGATCATCAAGCAAGAATATTAAGGGACATTAGATGAGGACATAAGATTGCAGATCAAAATCACTTAGAAGACTCCATATCATCCAACCTCTTGGAGGATGAATGTTGACCACATGAAAGACCTATCCTAAAGATACAAAGATGAAATAAAGAAGAGAATCTTGGCATAAGCATCTTACAACGAATTCCATGTCATCATTTCTAAGTCATGGCTTGTCCAAGCGTCACTCCAAGAGTCATATAACTCATTGTATCTTGCCACATCATTATAGATGTAATTCTATAATTTTCAAAAATGAAAAAAATGTAAAGTGTGTGGAAGTCCAAAGGTGAGTCTTAAAATATGAAAAGTCATGTAGAAGTCCAAAGGTCTCATAGAGTTTGAAAAGTCACATTATTGTTAGCCTATTTTTCTCCCTAGGGTTATTACCTTTGAGTTTCCATATTGTCGACCTGTTTCCTTAACCTTTGACCACTCTTTTTTTAAGTTTTATTCCCCAACTACATGGAGGAAAGCCTATGAATGTAGTTGGAACCTTCTAACCACATGCAAGACCCATCTTCCCTGCGATTATAACTAAGATTCATCAAGTTTGTGCATGTAGCCGGGGTACTTATTCCATATGCTAATTGTTCCTAGGAGATCTGTTTGAATCATCACCTTATCTAACATATTTGAGCTGGCTAGAACACATTATTGGAGAATACTCTTAACATCTCTTCATCCTAGGTGTCTACATTCATTCTCTTAGGAGTCTCCTTCTTCCTATATATACTAGGCGATCCTAGAAGGTTAGGTTAGAGTTATAGACATAATTATATTGAGATGTTGTTGCTATCTTGATTCAGTCCTTGAGAGTCACATATTTGCTTTGAGGCCATTTTTCTCATAGTAGGGAGACTCTGTCAAAGCTTGGAGAGTAGTTACATAGCTAAAGGCATATGATGTATTTTTGATTCATGGTTAATAGAGATACATCATTCCTTTACATTCATGTTTGCAATGAATTGTTCATGTTTTGCTTGATGTTTTAAGCTACCGGTCTTCTGTAGAAGACTATTTATCGTCCTTGTTGTTATAGATCCATTTGGGCACATCACTCCCATCATCTAGATCAGTGTTTTAGCGCTCATCAAACCCTAATTTCAGTTGCTACATGCCCTAAACAAGTCACCCTTTTGAATGCCTCCTTCCCAGACAGTTTCATGACATGAGGACATCCTGAAATGACCTCTAGAGGGACCAGCACAGGTAGGCCCATGTAAGGGTGCATTGTCGAGCAGATAAGTCCATGCCAGGGTGCTCTGCAGAGCAATTAGGCTTCCTTTCACCTGCATTGGGTGAGTTCGAGCGAAATACACATAGGGTTTGGGGAATATCTTATATTTTGGATTCATCTAGAAGGCTCCCTCACTTATCAACTCCTATGAGCTCGAAAATGGATGAGGAATGAGTTAAGATGCATCCTATCCTCTCATCCCTTCCTCCATGGAACTAATTCTATGTATGGAAGGTCATTCAATACCACCATTTATGACAAAACCTCCTTCACCTTCCCATAAATTGACCACTCATCTAAGTGATCAGGGGCAGGACTATGTTGAATTCTAAGGAGGTAATTTTGCTATGAGAATTGGCCTTCAAGCAAGTATTGTAATGCTACAAGTTTGTCATGCTTTTGATGTGATGTGGATGAGATCCAAGCTGGAGGAATGGATTTGAATCAGACACAATGGTTGTAATTCCTTCTTCTGTTCAATAAAGTATTTGAGGCTTTCTCCCATATGTTTATATTTCCTTATGATGCTTATATGTGTGAAATGTATCTAATTCCATTAACTTGTATTCAATATATCTTTTGCTTTGATAAGTTCTTTGTCTTTTGTTTGTGTTTAAAGGTACTTCTCAAGCGTGTTAAGTACGGGAAGGAGAAACAAGATCGATACAAAGGAGACAAGAGGAAAGAGAAACTACAAGTAGGTCTTCTCATCTTATTTGTCTTATCTATTGCTTATAGGAAAAGGCTAAAATGATTTAAATTGTTGTTCTAGATATGGCTACTTATCTAGGGAATTAGTATTTATCCGTAGATATCAAATTCTCCAAAAAAAATTAGCGACTCTGCTAGGGAATGATCGTCGTTCCAAGTAGCTTATCCACATCCTAGGACACTCTAGTAGATTTTGCTTACCTTCATTTATCTTATTTCATCCTTTTGAAGTGTTTTTTGGTCAAAAAATTGAGGTTATATGACTCTTGAGTGGCCTCTTAGGAATCAACGCAGGCTTGGTCAGGGGATAGTGCTCTACAGAGCACCCTTGAGTGAGAGATAGTGCTCTGCAATGTAGTTAAGCCCTCTTTGACTTGTGCTGATCCACCTTAGGGAAAAGTTTCACCTTTGGATTGAGTTTCTTCTCCCAATTTCCTTCTCTTTTTGTTTGTTGAAATATCAATGATTGTAGTATGTCTCTGAAATCAACTTGTATTTCCTCTTTCCAGCCCTACTTTGACTTGATTGATTAATTTTTCTTAAATGTTTTCTTTTTCATTATCAATCCATAGTCAAAGTCATATTATAGTTGATTAATCTTTGTTCGAAATAAATTGTCGTAAAAGTCTTCTTTTCATTCGAAACTGAACTATCGTAAAGTCTTCGTTCTTATAAAAATATTGATTGATTGTATATGCATTAGTTTCATTTTTGTTCATCATAACATTAAGGAAATAGAAAGAAAAACTTGCATCGTTCATATTGTAGTTTGTGAATTCTTGAAAGGAATAGCTAGGGAAATTGCATTAGATGTGCTCTTTGCTCTTTGTCAAAGATTTGATTGCTCTATCCCTACTAGCTAAGGTTTTCATTGTTCAATTGAGTGAAAATAATGCTTATCATATTAGTTGCATTTTATGAATTTCAAACATACATCACGCGGTGAACCTTGAAAGGAAAATTCTAAAGAATATCAACTTAAAATTCATTTGAATTAACCTAATGGAGCATTGTCACCTAACGCATAACATTTAGAGGTTCTAGGCTAAAGACATGTTCCAACATTGCAAAACAAAGCAAATGTAGCTAACTTGTATGCAATACATCCCGAGTGTGATACCTCATTCCACGTACATTAGTATATCGTAGCTTGTCCATGTACCTTTGGGTATATAGGGCGGTGTTACAATATGTGAATTATATGGGAATGCTCTCACTATGCAGTTTTGCATTAGATAGTGCTTATATGGATTGGGCCTCCACGTACTTTCAGGTATATATGGGAGGACAAAACTAGGTTGCTATCCATCCTTAGGTAACCGAGTCAACCTCCTTGTACACTGTGATACACCGAACACAACATTCGGGGAGATTGTCTTCCCGTACTTCTCGGTTCGCCGAGAGGTATTCTGTAGTTCACAGTTGCTTGGTAAACATTTTGCGTAGATTATCCTTCTTTTGTTTCCTTATGTTACTTTGATTAAAATAAAATTAATTGACTGTAGATAACATCCTCCACGCTCACTCCTTAGTTTATCTTAGGTTGAAACATATGGCGACAAATCAAGATTCCACCGATCAAGGAATTCCTTTTGATGGGAATCCTAGTCCTTTTCCTCCTTTCGGAAATATTGGTGCTCCTTTTATGGCTACATTGTCCCTTCCAGGATTTACCATTGGCTTGCTAGTATGATTGTTTTCAACCTCCTTTGTTCAAAATGTCGTGATTCCTTTGCAATTGAGTACTCCTTTAACTAGAAAAAGGCAACTTTCAGTTGATCCTAAACTTGGCCCTTTGCCTTCTTCCTTGGTTGTTTCTTCCTCCCCTTATTCCTCTTCGCTTGGTGAAAGTATTGGTACTAGTAACCAGGTGGCTAAGAAGAAGAATAAAGGAAGAAGAAGAAGAAGAAGAAGAAAATTTAGCAGAGGGGCAACCAAGCAACCATTTCTTTGAATGCAACATCTAATGAGAAATCACCTATCAAGCCTCACAAAGCTCGATATCCATCCAAGCTTTGTGTGGGAGACCATCTTCTTTGAAATTGTCCTAATATTCCTCAGATCCTATAAGAATGGTCTTCTCGTTCACATCATCTTGTGTCATCAACTTCTGGAGATCATGCTGGTGACGCACCATCAACTAGTGGCAGTAAAGTTCATGGAAAGAAGGGTAAAGTTAAGTTTCCCTGTAGGTTATGTGAAGGGAATCACCCCATTCACATTTTTCCCTATCTAGATGAAGCCAAAAACGTGTTGGCTAACCATCCTGCTTCACCTCAGCGACTTCCATCTGGTTACAGGAGTCTCTCCCTTAATCCTTCACTATTTGATGAATTGACTAACTCAAATCAACCATCAATGAAACCCACTCTCTCTGAAAGTGAATCCTATGAGTCTATACCCAACCCAAATCAATAGGTCGAGGAAACAGTTGACCCGATTTCACCTTCAGTTAATCGTACCTTTCCTGAAGAGAGTGAATATAATACCACTCAGGTTCTTTTCATTTCTTCAGATTCTAATGAGCTTGGGGGCAGTCCTCCTATTCCATCAAGACAGGAGGAAAATCCTCCCATTCTCGTAACTCAAGGGGTTAATTTCTCTGTTTCTATGGTACCCCCTCCAAGTAGTCTGGTCACTTCCTTTGATTGGAATCGACTGGTAGGGTGTCGTCTTCTTTCTTAGGTGCCTTTCTAGATCATAGTACACATTTGTAATGTGATTGTATCTGGCACTATTATAGATGAAGGTGCATCTGCGAGTATCCCTTCCTCTACTACCTGGAAAGCGCTCAGTTTTTTGTCACTTGTGCCTGTTACCCAGAATCTGTTGGCTTTTAACAGAGGAACTAGTCAACCATTAGGGATCCTTCCTCAGTTGCATATTACTTTGGGAGGAAAAATCATTTATCTAGATGTGATGGTAGTCCCAGGCCCTTTAGATTACAATTTATTTCTTTGGCGTGACTATGTTTATGACATGGGAGCTATTGTTTCAACAGTCTTTTGAGTGGTTTGTTTCTCGCATGAAGGCAGAATTGTCACCATTGACCAGCTTTCATTTCCCAGTCCAAATAGGGCTTCTAGTCAACCATCTTCCCTAAATGGTCCTTTTGTACCAATGGTATCATCCTTGCCATGGGTTAATTATATGGGAACCCGTTCCATGCCTATATCAACGAACGATCAATTCCATGATGTTGTACATTATGTACTGGGGGCAATGGAACCAGATCTCTCTAATGGGTTCCTTGCTAGTGATGCCTTCCAAAGCATTGTTCTACCATCTGATGAGAAACTCTTGGAAGTCATGACCTCTTATGAGTCGTGACACAAGGAATATGAGGATAGTTCCTTGTCTTGTGTCAACCTCGTTAAAAAATGAAGCCAAGGATATGAGCATAGTTCCTTGTCTTCTGTCAATCTCGTTAAGAAATGAAACACAGGGTATGAGGATAGTTCCTTGTCTTGTGTCAACCTCATTAAAAAATGAAACCAAGGATATGAGGATAGTTCCTGGTCTTGTGTCAATCTCGTTAGAAAATGAAATAAAGAATATAAGCATAGTTCCTTGTCTTGTGTCAAGCTCATTAAAAATGAAACAACTCCCATGAGAATAGTTCTTTAACTGTGTCTACCTCATTAAAAAATGAAATGGGTTCATGAGGATTGTTCCTTGTCTTATGTCAACCTTGTTAAAAAATGAAACAAGGAGTACAAGGACACTTCCTGGTCTTGTGTCAACCTCATTAAAAAATGAAACAAGGAATACGAGGACATTTCCTAGTCTTGTGTCAACCTCATTAAAAAATGAAACAAGGAATACGAGGACAATTCCTGGTCTTGTGTCAACCTCGTTAAAAAATGAAACCAAGGATACGAGCATAATTCCTTGTCTTGTGTCAAGCTCGTTAAAAAATGAAATGAGGAATTTGAGCAGAGTTCCTTGAATTGTGTCAAGCTCATTAAAAAATGAAACAAGGTCCCCTGGAGAAGAGTTCCAAGTCGAGTATTTGATTAGATCTCGTAAAATCCAAGTCGAGTCTTTCACTTGACCTCGTAATGAACCTTCATTCCATCCACCTGATAACCATGAGTAGTCTACTTAGGTGAATGTAATGAAACTTGGGGGGCATGCAACTAGTGGTAAAGTTAAGTTTCCCTATAGTATATGTGAAGGGAATCACCCCATTCACCTTTGTCCCTATCTGGACGAAGCCAAGAAGGTGTTGGATAACCATCCTGCTTCACTGCAATGACTTCCATCTGGTTATAGGAGACTCTCCCTTTCATCATGTTGGGGGCATGTAAACCAATCTAAAGCATAGTTCTTCATTTAAAGCTTGTGTAAAAATGAAACTGAATCCAAGCATAGTTTTTCATTTCAAGCTTGTGTAAAAATGAAACTGAATCCAAGCATAGTTTTTCGTTTCAAGCTTTTGTAAAAATGAAAACTGAATTGAAGCAGAGTTGTTCATTTCAAGCTTGCCTAAAAATGAAACTGAATCCAAGCATAGTTCCCAATGGTTGAAGCTTGTGTAAAAGTGAACCCATCTCCATTTTAACCCTCGTGATTTCCATTCTATCAACCTCTTCTGCCGGATGAGCCTTGGTTTTTCTCCTTCCATCGTCACTATCTACTTGGCCGATCATATGCTTTCACTTGGTTGTTTTACCCTTTTTGAGGAACAGTTGCAATGAGTGGTCTTATCAGCCAGCCTCTTCATATAAATCAACATGTTTTGAGAAGTTCAGACATCACCGGAACCAGTTTCTATCCTAGACACCACTCGTTCCTCAAATTGGAGTCCTCTTTAAGCTCTTTTTAACTCCCTAAATATGAAAATATTGTCGAGCGCTTGTCCTTTTCAGTTCGTTAATGGATTGCAAACAACATCTACTTATTATAAGTTTAACCCTTTCCCCGACTGAGATAGATTATTTACGAAAAAGGAATACGTTGACCGAACATGGTCAATAGGTTATCTCTTGTATTGTTTTATGCTTTTTTGGGCTTGAGAGACAAATCAACGAAAAATAACTTGTGGAGTTTCATTTTCGTCCCTTTTCAATATCTCTAAACATGAAAAGGACCGAGTTATATTTGTTGTTAAACTCGTTAAAACATCAAATAGCGACAAACTTGTCCATCTAGACAAGACCGAGTCTCACCTTCACTAGATGCGTTAAAAACATCACATAGCGATGGATTCACCTAAAGGGTGGAATTATACAACAATTATATGTTATCCTCCTCAAGTTGGATAAAAAATAAAGAGGTATTGGTTAGCAATGACTGGGGAAAATGGGAAAAAGGGGAAAAACCACTTTAGGGTAGTAGGTCGCTCTTGAACATGACACTTACACTCCATCACCGTGACTATTTGGGTTGGGTTATCAGCTTGATGGTTATCATACCATCCATCACTTTTTTTTGGGTCAGTTCTACCAATTCATTTTAGTGTCGCCGAGATGTTCAAGAGGAGTCATCCAATCAAAATTCATCCTTTGCAATACCATAAACCTTCATTTTCATGACCGCCATTCCTGAACTTTGTGTCGTCAGTCAAATTCCGTCTCCAAAATCACTAAACTCATTTCATGTCGTTGATGTGGGATACATCAAGGCCCTCCTACGATGAGTCAATTCTTGTCGACATTAGTACATTATCCAAGAAGTTGATTTAGAAACACCTTTCCAGTACCTTGAGGCTTGCATACATCAATTGCAGGTTTCTCACTTCCGATGATAGGTTGACATCAATGGCCTTCGACCAAAAGACTTTGTATGGTGGTCAACATCAAAACATCTATTCATGCCATGCAAAATGTACTGTAGTACCTTGAGGATCATTGTCATTATCAGTGATTTCTCTCGTGTCCGTTAGCGACTTACATAATTGGCTAGTAATCAGACGGTGTCTTCCCATGTTCGACTTCAGATCACATATTCACATGGTTAGACTCATACTTGAGTGAATGATTGAATGAGATAGAAGACCCCAGATCTAGTTTCATCAATCCAGGCTACGATTTCAGGAGTACTAAATCATATGTACAATGGCTTTACATTGATGGTCATTCTGATCATGGATCTATATCTGTAGACAACTGTCTATGTACATGTAATGAAATTTTATATGTTGAGCATGGGTATGCCTTCCCTCAGTGATTCATGTAAAAATCAAAATATCATGATATATGTATTGTAATTGATGTAGGTCACCTTCCGTTTTGAAACCTCCTCATCATATCGTAAAGAATTTCATTCAACATTGGAATTTTTCCAACTTCATGCTTTAGGGGGAAACTATTACAGATCCATTTGAGCATATCACTCCCATCATCTAGATCAGTGTTTTAGGTCTCATAAAACCCTAATTTCAGTTGCTACATGCCCTAAACAAGTCACCCTTTTGAATGCCTCCTTCCTAGATAGTTTCATGACATGAATACATCATGAAATGACCTCTAGAGGGACCAACACAGGTAGGCCCATGTAAGTGCGCACTGCAGAGAAGTTAATTCCATGCCAGCGTGCTCTGTAGAGCGCTTAGGCTTCCTTTCACCTGCGTTGGGTGAGTTTGAATGAAATTCACATAGGGTTTGGGGAATATTCTTATCTTTTGGAGTCATCTAGAAGGTTCCCTCACTTATCAACTCCTATGAGCTCGAAAATGGATGAGGAATGAGTTAAGATGAATCCTATCCTCTCATCCCTTCCTCCATGGAACTAATTCTAAGTAGGGAAGGCCATTAAATACCACCATTTATGACAAAACCTCCTTCATCTCCCTATAAATTGACCATTCATCTAAGTGATCAGGGGTTGGACTATGTTGAATTGTAAGGAGATAATGTTGCTATGAGAATTGGCTTTGAAGCAAGTATTGTAATGCTACAAGTTTGCCATTCTTTTGATGTGATGTGGATGGGATCCAAGCTGGAGGGATGGCTTTGGATCAGACACAATGGTTGTAATTCCTTCTTCTATTCAATAAAGTATTTGAACCTTTCTCCCATATGTTTGTATTGTCTTATGATGCTTATATGTGTGAAATGTATCGGATTCTGTTCACTTGTATTCAATAGATCTTTTGCTTTAATCAGTTCTTTATATACTATTTATGTTTACAGGTAATTCTCAAGCATGTTAAGTACGGGAAGGAGCGATAGGATCGATATAAAGGAGACAAGAGGAAAGCGAAACAACAAGTAGGTCTTCTCATCTTCTTTGTCTTATCTATTTCTTATAGGAAAAGGCTAAAATGCTTTAAACTGTTGTTCTAGATATGGCTACTTATCTAGGGAGTTAGTATTTATCTGTAGATACCAAATTCTAGGAAACGCTTGTTCGTCTGTGCTTGGGTGTAGGCCTAGATTGGTAGCTGAAGAGAGAGATATCTTGGTTGGAACGATAGGATTTTGCATTGAAATTAAGATCCATCACCAACCTACGACGAGGCTGGGTATTAGCTCAAACCCTATAGCATTAGGAAGTGCATGAATGACTACTTCCTTGATCACATAATTCGGAATTGCCCGTTGTCTTGGTTTAGCCATATATTTTTTTGTATGATAACCTTGTTAAGGCCATCGGGTTACAAGGAAATGGATCGTTGTGTGTAAGTTTTGCACAACAAAAATTGTGCTTTCAATGAGAGCATTCATTTTTTCTTCCCTCTTAATTTTGAAATATCCTCATTTTTGTCCTATTCTGATTGTTTGTGTTCCCTCGATTTTTTTCTTAGAATTTGTGAATATTTTTGGGTTTTAACTTTTTTTTATTTGGCCCTTGAATTTGTTTTGTGCATGTATATTTAAAAAAAATGTTCCTCCCAATTGCACACATAGGTCAGCTTATAGTGTAGTTGAAAGTTTCCAGTTGAAATTTTGTAGTGTCAAGCATGCAGTTGTAACCGCATTCAGCACGGCTCATCTATACGATTAGGGTTGTAACCCCAAAATCCTAAAATCCCCTTTAGAAATCCTCTATCTCAGATCTGATTTGCATTTTTCCTTTTGTCTAGAGTCCTGACCTGTCATACATCTTTTTCTGGTTGGATTGTTTGATTTGGATTTGGGTGCCCATTCTTGAAGGGTTCTCTTTCTCTATTGTTTCCTTTCAAATTATCTTTTTCTCTCTGCTCAGATTCTTGTTTCTTAGATTTTTTGTTAAAATTGTTATTAGTTTTTGCATACCCCTTATCTGAATCCACTTTGTTTGACTTATTTTGGGTCCTTTTTGGATTAGACTCTTCAAGATTCTCTTGAGGGTTTTGAGTGATTTTATTGGGGTTGTTGGTCCCATATTTGGATCTTATTTTTTAGGTATGAGTGGTTGATTTGGTGATTGATTTAGATCTATGCTTGATTTCAGTTTCACAAGATTGTTTGGATTTGTTTGGTTTTTCTCTTTGCTGGTGTTTTGTTTTTGGTTGTGCAGTTGTCATAAACAAATGTTTGTTTGGGTGTGTTTCATATATTTATTATCACTCCCTCTTAATCTTCTTTAGGTATTCCTTACTCTAGGGTTTGGTTTTGAAAAATGTAGAACATTGGCTCTTTTGAGGCGTTGTGTTATGACCCTTTCTTGTTGACATTTCCTTCCTCTTTTTCACTTTCTGGCTTTCTTGTTGATTACTTGAGAGTGCTTGTTTGGCTTTGGATTCCTAGCTTTGACACTTTTGAGTGCTTTGCATTCTATCTTGGGGATTCTTTTGGCCTATTTTCAGTTTCTTATTTTCTTGGTTTGTCTTTTGGGTCTACATTTTTATAAATTTGGGGTTTGAATTTAGTATGTTGTGAGGGATGCATTTGATAGGAATTTTTTTGTTTGAAGTGAAAAGATTCTCACCCTCCTATAGTTAGCATTCATCAAATTTAAAGAAAAACTTGCATATAGTTGCAATAGGGTGTTACTGAAACAGAGTCTATCACACCATCTAAATTTCATGCTCAACCCAACTACGTAAAAAATAACCAATAAAATCAACACATTTGTAAAATTAACTAGACTCATCTTTTCTTTTCATTAGTAGTACACTAACATTAGCTTAGGCTATGGTTTTGGAGATAGGTGTGTGAGTAAACTACTCTAAGACCATAAAACAAACTTAGCAGCCTAAGCTAGGAAGTGAAAAATCCTTCATCATCCTATGGTCAAAACTGTTGTGTGCCAAAGACCCGTGTTAGTGGGGGTTATACTTAGGTCATGGCACGAGAGGTTCTCTTTGAGGCTACCCAAATCGTGGCAAGGAATCCTATGCCATTTTCTAAATACCCAAAAGCCTAAGACTCAACCACCCCAGTGGGACGAAGGACTTTTCCACATCATCTAATCTTGCCATGTAAGCAAGTAAAATTTGAAATTTGACTTGCTCTAACTTCTGCATACAAGCTCAGATTTGAGTGTCGTTCACACCATTGGAATTAGAATGATGAAATATTTTATCTAAAGCTGACTTTAACAAAATTCTGACACTTCGATTTTTGAGCATAAACTTGAGCACCTGATCACTCCTCCCCAGTGGAAGATTTTGGACCCCAAAAGATTATATTCATTTATTGAACATATGAGGGTATTGTTCCCTCACCTTCCCCTCTTCAATCCATTTTGATTTTGATGGATTTGTACCTTTGAGACCCACTCGAAGATAATCAACATTTTCCCTCTTTGATGACCTTGTTCTTCTATCAAGTATGGTGTCTTGTTGAAGCTCATCAAGAAATTCTGGAGGAAAATCATCAATTGGTGGAATCTGTACACTTTCTCCTTGATATCCAACCAAAGGAGTCTCATACAATCTCAAATTTTCAACATTAACAATGGAATAAATTTGCATATATGAAGGAAAATCAAGCTTGAAAGCATTATTACCAATCTTTTCTAGAATTTTAAATGGACCATAACGGATTAGTTTCAACTTTTTACCTTCACCTTGAAGCCTTTCCTTGCTAATGTAAAGCCAAACTTCATCACCTCTTGAAACTGATGATCCACAGGATGCTTATCATGCCTTGCCTTGACTCTTTTCTAGTTGTTCTTGAACTGTTTGGTGAATCAACTAAACTTTCTCAATGAACTTCTTTGCTCTGTCTATGTCACTATGTCCATCTATAGATACATATTTCTCAAAGATGAAATCTGAATGAAATTTAGGAAAATAACCAAGACATGTTTGAAGAGACGAAGTTAGAGTAGAAGAGTGTTTTTCTTGGTTGTAAGCATGTTGAATATAATGAAACTGTTCATCCCACAACTTAGGATGTTCGCTGCAATATCCTCTTAGAAAATAAATAACTATCCTATTAACCACTTTATTTTGACCATCTATTCGCGGATGGAAGGTTGTACTTTTCTTCAACTTGGTGTCCATAAATTTCCATAAATTTGACCAAAAATTCCCAACAAATTGGGAATCATGATCACTTACAATAGAAGTAGGTAATCCAAAATGAACCCATACATTTGGAAAGAAAAGTTGAGTTCTTTTTTCAACTGTAATTTTTTTTTTTACAAGGCATTAATATGCATTTCTTACTGAACATATCCACAACTACGTACAAATAATCATGAAATTTTCTTGATAAAGGAAGACCTCCTACAAAATCCATAGAAACGCTCTCCCATGGATGTGAAGGCATTGGAAGTGGTGTGTACAATCCTAGTTTCTTATTATTAGACTTGCTGGCACATGACACGCTTTCAAGCATACGAGGCCAGTAAAAATACCTCTAAAGATTTGCCATTGTTTTACTTACATCAAAATGTTCAACAATAAGGTAAGTGTGTGCTTCCCTTGTGACATTTACTCTCTCCTTGTGGAAACACAGTTTTCCCAAATGATACAACAGATTATCATGTATATGGTAGTTTAATTCCTTAACTTGGTGGCCTTGACTCAAGTTTGAATATACCTCTTGAAATTTAACATCATGTGATATTGTTCAACATAACTTTAAGGAAAAACAAAATGATGTTTGAGTAAAATGGCTACATTAACAACCAGTCTAGAAAGAATATCAACAACTCTATTATAAATACCTTTCTTGTACCTCATTACCAGGTGGAATTGTTGTAAGAATCCCATCCAATGAAAGTGTCTTGATTGTTGCAATTTTGTTTGATATTGTAGATATTGCAAAGGTTGATGATCGGTGTGAATAATGGTTTCTTTTCCCATTAAGTAATGCCTCCATTTCTTCACATTTTGCACCAATGCGTAAATCTCTTTATCATATGCAGGATATTTAATAACAACACCATTAAAAATATTGGAATGAAATGAAATGGGCTTACCATGTTATAAAAGAACTACACCCATGGTGTTGTCACTTGCATTTGTTTGTATTTCAAATGGTTGTTTCAAATTCGACAAAGCTAAAACTGGCGTTGAACTGATCTTTTGTTTTAAAGCATCGAATGCTCTTTGTTGTTTGCCTCCCCACTGTAAGACAACCTTCATGTTGGTCAAAGCGTGTAGTGGAGCTGCTATGGAAGAGAAATTGACAATGAACTTCCTCCAATACTGCGCTAGTCCCAAAAATATCCTTACTTCTGTGACTGATTTGGGTATGGGCCAATTCACAATGATCGAAACTTTAGAGGGGTCAATCTTCAACTCACCTCCTCCAACTATGTGGCCCAAATACACTAAATAAGTTTTCTTGCATTCACATTTAGAAATCTTCATAAATAAATGTCATTTTTCCAATACATCCAACACTTTCCTCAAACACTTGACATGCTCTTCTCGTGATTTGCTAAATATCAAAATATCATCTAAATAGAAAATTACGAACTCATCAAGAAAGGATCTTAAAACATCATTCATAACTCTCGTGAATCTAGTTAGGGTGTTGCAAAGACTGAAAGGCATAACTTGCCACTCAAACAATCCTTGTTTGGTTTTAAAAGCAGTCTTCCAAATATCCTCCTCAACTATTCTAACTTGATGATATCCACTTCTCAAGCCTAATTTACTGAAATATTTTGTATTTTATTCTTCAACTGACCTAGAAATCATCTATTCTAGGTAGTGGGTATAGATTCTGATCCAAATTGGATTTTGGATAGACTCCTAAGTCTAAGTGGTCCTCACAAAGGAAAAATGAAAGTCCAAGGAAGTTCCTGGAAATAGCCCCATTGCAGAGATCTTTTCCTTCTAAATCTACTGCAACTTGAATGGGCTAAAATGGACTTAGGATGCAGAAGTTATTGCATAAAGAAGATGCCTTGTTTGTTTGGAAAAAGAGGCATAAACCCCTAAAAATGGAAAACAAACCCTTAAAAAGGGAAACTACATCAGAAAAAGGCAAAGGCTGGATTTGCACGAAGGTGGAGGAAAATCCGATCTGCCGATCAGATCGGAGGTAGACAGAGATGCGATATCAGGACCATGAACCTAGCGATTGTGATCACGCGATACACCGATCCCTGATGATCGGATCAGTGAATCAGTATTGGTGATGCACAGAACCATTGGGTTGTGTGCGACGCGACATGCGATATGCGATCGCAATGTGCAATCTCAGCCATCGAATCGTGATAGGAATTGACGACCAGGATTGAATCGGCGATCGGGGATTGCTAGACTCGACAGATTTCATAAGCATAATTTGTAAAATTTGAGATCCAATAAACGAGAATTTATGTGTATTAACGATTTTTGGTGAAAAAACCAAAATACAAAGAAACGATGACTGAAGCGGTAAAACAGACCTGAAGGGGGGTTATAAGCTCGATTAAATAGAATTTGAGTTCTGTAACAATGGATTTTGGGAAGGACTCAAGCGGTAAACAGTTTTGGGTTGGCTCCGCCCGATCTCATTGACTGATTGACATGTGGCTCGTGGAGGAGACAGGAGAATCACCTTTTTGGGTGGGTAACCTCTATACTCCTAAGCTGCCCAAAATTGCATATGGACCGTTGGATCAGAGATCCCGCCAATCAACAGTGTGGAGTGTGTCAACAGCCAAAGTCAGACTTGATATGATTATAGGGTGGATGTGATATTTGGGATTTTTCCCAATATGACTATGCGATGTGATTTAACACCTAATGGCAGACCCGATAGGGATTTAGGGGTGATTGGAGGGATTTTCATGTCCAGGAAACGCGCCCGATAGTGTATTTTTCCATAGATGCCTGTGTAATGAAATTTCCTCTATTTTTGGATTTTCCCCTATGAAATAGACCCAATTCCTTTTGTAATCACTCCTGACCATCATGCCATGCTGTAGCAGGTGGTTTTATAGGTAATGATGGATTTTAGAAGCAACAGAGCCACAGATGGACAATGAATCGCAGCGAAACAACCAGGGAAGCCAAAAGCTAAGAAGATGCCTCAAAAGAGTGAGAGAGCAAGATTGAGAACAACAAGAGGAAGAAGGTAGCAGAAGGCCATTGCAAGAGAGCAGAGAGAGTTGAAGAGCTACTGCGCAGAGCAGCTGAGGGAGCCTTTGGGGTCACTTGAAGTTCAAGTGAAAAGCTAGAGAGCTAAAGGTTACAGAGATCCAAGAGCTAGAGCTGAAGAGCTAGAGCTAAAGCCAGAGCCGAAGAGAGAGAGCCAGAGCCAAGAGCTAGAGCAAAATACAAAGATCCAGAGCCAGAGCCGAGAACTAGAAAGCTGAAGCTTCAAGAGCCAGGGATAAAATGGTGTCTAAACCCATTATTTCTATGTAAAACAATGGATTTGAGCCAAGAGATTGTAAAAACGATTTTTCCATAATCCCAGAGAGCCTATTTGAGTTGACTAGAGCTCACGGAGACATAGCCCAAGAGTTTTGGTTGAACGCATAAATAGACATAAGCATACACCTTTATTTCAAGCATATTAACTTCTCTGCATTGGTTAATCATAAGGACTTGGGAATATTCAAGCTTTGGGAGTGGGAGAGGTTCTTGTAGATTCGACAAGAAGCCTAAGTGCCCCATTTTCAGATCAGGTGGTATCGGAGCCTGATATTGATTGACCTCACCTTAAAACAAGGTTATATCAGCATGCTTGATTGACAGATGAAAGACTACTTTTCTAAAAGGTGTTTAAATAGTCAAAGGTTGATTGTATGCTTGTTTAGCATACTGACTATTGTTTAAGTTTGCAGAGGTGAAGAGAAAGCTATAGATAGCTTAGTCCAGCAAGGACAAGAAGAAAGAAGAAGTCATTAGCATAATGACAACTTCTACAAATGAGTCCTTGAATTCTTCTTTCTTCCTCACAAGACTCTTTGATGAAGACATGAAGCAATATTTGTCCACCATGATGGAAATGGTGAGAGAAATGTATGAGGATGGAAGGAAGAGTAGCATACTTAGAGAGCAGTTGGATTCCATGAAAGAAGAGAAGCAATTGCTTTCTGACAAATTGCAAGAAATGGAGAGGCAACATTATATTGCAGATATGAACCTGAAAAGGATGCATGAGTTGGAGACACAAATATTTGTTGCCCAAGAAGCCTTAATCAAGTATTAGCTTGAAGAAGAGATATACCATTCTAGTTTGTCTTCAAATTCCTCTAAGAATGCTTATATTGGTTCTTTTGAAAAACATACTAAAGGCATAGGTTCGAAGCTCATGTCCAAGATGGGCTATGAAGGAAGAGGCTTGGGAAAGCATGCACAAGGTATTTTTGATCGAATAATGGTTGAGGAAAGGCCTAAGTATTCGGGTCTTGGCTATGGACAGTCTTACAGAAGGTGTTCCAAAGCTGCCATGAAGGCCATTAAAACAACTCCAAGAAGGGGTTGCATTATAGAGTATGAAGATTGTATTAAGGAGGAATGTAATAGCTTGAAACATCATTTGCAGGATGCAGGTGTTCAGAAGCACACACTTGAACCAGAGAGTTGGGGAGACTCCAACAACAGTGAAGAGATTGATGGTGTCCCAAAGGGAGCCACTTCTTCATTTGATTCACCTCCTCAGGAAGGCAATAAATGTGAAAGAGAAAGGTATAAATCTGGTTCTAAACATATTCCTTTTGATTTTGCAAGGCATGATAAATTTCCACATAGAGATGGGGAAATAATTGCTTGTTCCTTTTATGGTTCGGATAACCATAATGTTTCTAGATGTTGGAAGAGAGTGGCCACATATAGGAAGCAGAAGAAGGAAAAGAAGCAAGAAGCCAAAGGTACATTGGACAAGGCAAATCATGTTGTCAAGAGGGTGCACATGTAGTGCACTTACCGCCATAAGCAAGGACATCTTGCTGCAAAATGTTGGACTTCGAATCTAGTAATGCTTCCACAAAACATGAAGAAAATGGAAAGAGAAGATGGCAAAAATGGAAAGGAAGATTCCATGAATGATGTGTCTCAGGATGATTCACATGATGATGTTGATGTGAAGACAAAGGTAGTACCTTTGAAAGCGATTGGTAAGAAATGGGCAGAGTTCTTATCTGATTAATATTGCATGTCTATTGATGTATCTACAAACTACCTTTGAAAGCGATTGGTAAGAAATGGGTAGAGTTCTTATCTGATTAAGATTGCATGTCTATTGTTGTATCTACAAACTACCTTTGAAAGCAACTGGTAAGAAATGGGTAGAGTTCTTATCTGATTAAGATTGCATGTCTATTGATGCATCTACATTATATTTCAATTCAGCTTTGAAAGTACAGCATGCTTAAGTGAAAGTTGAAGTATGAAATGCATGCATGAGAAGAAGATGCATGAACATAGGGATGTTGATGATTTCCTTGTTTTTGAACATGTATGTGTAATTAAATTGCAGGTTTGATTGCTTTGACATGCATTTGATGCCATGTTGACTTGGGAGAAGTTAACTTGGTCTCCAAATGGAGGTAATGATGAAGTGTTTCATCTTTTGAAAAAGAGTCCAAATGGTATTTTTCTACATTCTTGACTTGAAGGGCCATTTGTTTAAAGGCATGTTTTGTGGGCTTGGTATCTAGTCCATCATTTGTATGTAGATGTAAGACCTGGAGGTGTTCACAAGCTGTGAAATCTGTTTCTTTTGTTGAAGCAGGAGTTTAGGCCATCCAGTTGTTGGTAACAGTTGTTGTTGATAGCTTGTCAAATAGATACAAATGAAAGTTTTGTGGAGTAGATGAACTTCACATTTGTTTGAGCCACCATGGATAAATGATCAAGGAAAAGAAGTTCAAACCATCTTCTATGACCATTTTATCAGAAGTTCTGCATGAAGGCAATAATGAAGCTAGTTCTTCCTAGGAGAACCAGCACATCCAGAAAGGAAAGTGGTCAGAGACTTTGGTCTAGAGGCACTATGGAAGGTAAGTGTATGGAGGTTTAAAGAAGAGGGTGTTGTTACTCTCATTTATTGCTCAAATTAGTATATCAGTGATCTAAAATGGATTTTGGATAGAATCCTAAGTCTAAGTGGTCCTCATAGAGGAAAAATGAAAGTCTAAGGAAGTTCTTGGAAATAGCTCCATTGCAGATATTTTTTCCTTCTGAATCTACTGCAACTTGAATGGGCTAAAATGAACTTAGGATGCAGAATTTATCGCATAAAGAAGATGTCTTGTTTCTTTGGAAAAAGAGGCAAAAACCCCTAAAAATGGAAAAAAAAACCCTTAAAACAGGAAATTGCATCGGAAAAAGCCAAAGGCCAGATTTACACGAAGGCAGAGGAAACTTTGATCCGCAGATCTGATCGATTGGATCGGAGGCAGACAGAGATGTGATATCGGGACCATGAACCTAGTGATTGTGACCACACAATACGCAGATCACTGATGATCAGACTGACGAATCGGCATCGACGATGCACATAACCATTGGGCCATGTGCAACGTGACATGCGATAAGTGATTGCGACGTGCAATCTCATTCATCGGATCACGATAGGAATGGACGGCTAGGATTGATTCAGTGATCAACGATTGCCAGACCTGACGGATTTCATAAGCATAATTTATAAAATTGAGATCCAGTAAACGAGAATTTCTGTGTATTAGCGATTTTCGGTGAAAAAACCAAAATACAAAGAAATGATGCCCGGAGTAGTAAAGCGGACCCGAAGGGGGGTTATAAGCCTGATTAAATAGAATTTGAGTTCCATAACAGTGGATTTCAGGTAGGCCTCAAGTGGTAAGTGGTTTTGGGCTGGGTCTGCCAAATCCCACTGACTAGTTGACACGTGGCTGGCAGAGGAGAGAGGAAAACTGCCTTTTCGGGCGGGTAACCTCCATACTCATAAGCTGCCCGAAATTGCATATGGACCGTTGGATCATAGATCCCACAGATCAATGGTGTGGAGTGTGTCAGTAGCCAAAGGTAGACCCGATATGATTATACGGTGGATGTGATATAATCTCAAGTTCGATAGAAAGCAATTTAATGTGTTTCCCCATGTATTTGGGATTTTTCCCAATATGACTCTGCGATGTGATTTAACGCCTAATGGCAGACCCAATAGGAATTTACGGGTGATTGGAGGGAGTTTCACGTCTGGGAAATGTGCCCGATAGTGTATTTTGTTAGAAATGCCTGTGTAATGAAATTTCCTCTATTTTTAGATTTTCGCCTGTGAAATGGCCCTAATTCCTTTTGTAACCACTCCTGACCATCATGCCACACTACAGCAAGCATCTTTACAGGCAAGGATGGATTTTGGAAGTGACAGAGCCGCGAAGGGACAATGAATCACAGAGAAATGACCAAGGAAGCCAAAAGCTGGGAAGATGCCTCAAAAGATCCAGAGAGCACGATTGAGAACAATAGGAGGAAGAAGGTAGCAGAAGGCTGTTGCAAGAGAGCAGAGAGAGCCAAAGAGCTACTACACAGAGCAGTTGAGGGAGCCTTTGGGGTCACTTGAAGTTCAAGTGAAAAGCTAGAGAGCTTAAGGTTGCAAAGAGCCAAGAGCTAGAGCTAAAGCCAGAGCCGAAGAGCCAGAGCCGTAGCCAATAGCTAGAGCCAAGAGCCAAATCCAAGAGCTAGAGCCAGAGCTGAAGAGCCAGAGCGAGAGCCAAGAGCCAGAAAGATAAGAGCTTCAAGAGCCAGGGATAAAATGGTGTCTAAACCCACCATTTTTATGTAAAATAGTGGAGTTGAGCCAAGAGCTCATAAAAAGGATTTTTCCATAATCCCAGAGAGCCCAGTTGAGT
>APFE030958877.1:0-26182 GCA_000404065.3 Pinus taeda
GAAAAACCTCCCGGGACATAGATTATCATGGGAAAGTTAGGTCCACCTAGGCAATTTTCAACACGACTCACATCTGCTAGGATTATTTACAATTAATACATGCAGACTGGGTTTACAATACGATTGATCAAGCTGCTGATGACTGCAGGATGGCATAGACACACTGATCAGGTGCTGCCCCTTTTTGCGAAAAATAGGGGGGTGTACTGCATGGGTAGTTGACCGGCAGAGGTCAACAACCTTCTCATATCTTATTAGAATTGGATGGGACAAATCATTATATATATATATAGAGAGAGATATATATATAGATATCACCGTAGATTAATCGAATCATAGTACAGATGAGTGTAGTTATAACCCTCATCGAGTAGATCCTCCACAGCAGTGACCGTAACCTGTTGATAATTATATAAAGATACCATAAGCCCTGTTAGAGATAACAATAGAGGTAGTCCTTAGAGGATAACAATGCATTATGCAAAAGATGGTCAAGATATTATTGAGTGTTGGAACTGCAACGGATGGGAACACTTCGGTCACACACGTATGACGTCCAAGCAGTTTGTGAAATGTGCAAACCTGGAGATCACACAACAGAGGAATGTCCAGAAACCAAGAACATGAGATGGATAGGTGTTGAAGGAAAAGATGATGAGGAGGAACCACTAGATGTGGTACAATTAGATATAGAAATCAACATTTGAAAGAAGAATATCAGAATTTCCAGCACGACATCCAAGGCATGCAGCAACAGCCCACACAACAATTGCATATTTTCTCTTCACCAATAGTAACAAGGAAAATTTGTATAAATACACTTATGAAATCAGAGCTGCCAGTCAAGTTTAAGACTATAGCTATAGGATTCCCTGACTTAGTTGGTGCTCTATAGGCATTGTATTTAAATCAATCAAAACCAAAAAGTAAAGTCAATGTTTTGGATGTCACCTAAAACAAATATCAAGATCAAGTGTTTGGATATCAATGGTGATCGATGGAGTTCGCTTTCCTAATACGTTAGTAGGAGGATCTGCAGTTCATGCAATTCCAGCATCTAAATGGAAGTACATTAGGTGGAATATATGGATGGGCCTTCTCTCTGCACTTTTCCTTTCTCTAGGATGGTCATAAGATTGAATGAGGTGTCTAGTTGGCTGATAGTTGTGGTGAATATAGTAGAAGGGGAATTAATACTATTGCTTTGAATGATTGGCTATGTGAGTAAGTCGTAATGTGGTATTTGGTTTTCCACTCTAAACTCTACCAATTAAAGGACAATCTTGGACTCTTCTTGCTTAACACTAAGAGGCTTAGGAAGGTAATGCTCAAGTGGAACTAGGTTACCAAGGACAGTACACACTTCACTTTTGCACAGAAACTCAACATGGTAATAAATAGTGGAAGCGACTACATGTATGTGATGGAGCCATAGCCATCCTAGAAAAATCTTAAAGGACAAAGTTTGCCTCTATAACAAAGAATCAGGTGATCAAGGTGATAGGTCCTATAGTGATAGGAAGTCTAATTGTACCCAGAGCAATGGTTTCACTTTCTCATCCATATAACACATGTTTAGTAGAGCTTTATACTCAAAAAGTTATACATCAAACCTATAATCAACCATAAAATCATTCACATAGCATAGGCCCATAGTGCATATAATGTATAAAGTTATATCACATGTAGTAATGAGATCGGTGTCATCCTCCTATCACGGGTTTGTGTTTAGAGGAATCAGCTAGGCTTTATCAGGAGCTATATAATAATCAAGATAGGGACATAGGACTATTTTCTAGATGTAAGTGTGATATTCCCACTTAGCAATATTGCTAAGGGAAATATCAATCTTGCCCAATTTTGTCTTATTTCATGTTTGCACTTAGGAGATGTGGGTTTAGAGGTCCCACATGAATTTTGGGATTAAGTGGGGGCCCAAACATTAGGAAGGAAGGGAAATATTGCAGCTCTAGTGGAGCATGGGGGCCACTCCATGGAGAATTACGGTCCACATGTGGAGTACGCTCTCATTGGAGTGAAGCTGGTGGGGGAAAATCGAGTTGGGCCCACATGGGCATCTTGGAGGCTCTTTGATAAATAGAGCAAGAGGCTCTCATTTTGGTTATTCATTCATCTATTCATAAACTTGTCTTTGACATAGCACGCTCGGAAGCCAAGTTTGCAAGTGTTGTTTAGCACACGAATTTCTCTGAGCGGAGATCTCAACCCTTGCTTCGGTGGACTTCGAGTGCCAACCCAAGGAGGGAGTTCCATCCTTTTCTGATTGTTCCAACAGTGGGAGTGCAAGTTTGTGTGGAGGAGATACTAGCAGCAGTGGAGGGACTGCGCAGTGCCTGGAGGAGACACACTTGGGAGTTGAGGAGTGAAGGGAGATTGGGCCTAAAACTTGAGGTGGAGTCCGGGGAAGTGTTGTGGGGGGGATTTTCCAGCATTTTGGTGGAGCAGCAAACTCAACATCTGCTACAGGCTACATCTTTTGCTTGTGGAGGAGGGCCAAGCATTTGGGGTCAATTTTGGAGCATCAAAACTAGGACAAACCCTTTCTGGGTTTTTCAGGGTTTTTGACAAGGACCTAAGAAATAATTTGGCAAAATTTTTTGGGCAGATTTGAGGGGTCGAACAGGGGTCCCAATTCAACCTGCAGCTAGAAGAGCTAGGGGAAATTTGGGCTGAAATTCTGAGTTCAACATATGGCCAATTCCTTTGTGGGTTTTTGGTGGAGAGCCCTGGGTTAAATTCTCGGAATTTTTTGAGCAACATAGAGGGTCCTAGCAGCAGATCTATTCAGCCAACTGCGTATTTTTGGGTATCTTCAGTGCAAAGCTTGAGCAACATAGCAACATATCAAAGGAGGGTGTCTTATTTATCATTTGGGGCTTTGCTAGCTTGTCTTGAGCAAGCCCAGGTGCATTCCTTCCAGCACCTTATTGTACACCCACATTTATTAATAAAATAGCTCAGCAGTGCAATTTTATGGTCGGATTGTCTGCACTGTTTTATGGTGTTTTTGTCTATGTTTGCTTTGCATATTTACTGTTAAATTTACTTAGGGATATTACAATGAGAGTTTAACTTAGGCCATGGAGGCATAGAGGAGAGAGGGAGAGAGAGATGAGTTATAGAGATAGGTTGATTCATTTTGGGTATCTCTCTTTCCAAATATTGGGTTTCCTCCTCTGTGTCGAGCAATTTTTAGTTTATATTAAGGGCGGAGCGAGCTCTATAGTGATCATTATTGAGGAGATTTCTTTGGTTTTTGAAAATGTTTTTAGATTGCTTTAACCATACAACAACTTTCAACTCTTTTCTAATCCTCAAGTTGTCAATGATACAATCCTACATCAAAATTCTAATCTACTTCTTCATAGTTATTTGTTTGTGTTTATGTATTGGAGTGGTACCTGGCTATTGTGATTACGGAAACTATATAATGTATTAATTTCAGAGATCCTTATTCTTCCTCCCCCTATAGTGGCTACCTTCATCATCCTTACCTCTGCATCCCTCAATATCTTTCTAGGTCATTTTCTCTTGATCTCTAGCCTAGGTAGGTTAGAGTCTATTCTCGAGTTGTCCTTCCTTGCTCACTGTCAATCCGTAAAGCGTACTTATCAAATATTTGTATCCCTAACAATGTTCAACCCCATCGCAATCTTTTCCACCTATAGTTGATGGGTTGTCACTAGTGTTCCTAGATGACTTGCCATTGCCAATATAGATGAGTCTCTCTATGATAAAGAAAATTTTAGGAATGATAAAGAAAGTCTTATGAGATATAAAGTGATATATCAAGTCTAGAAACTAGTAACAAGATTATGTTAAGAGAAAGACTAGTCAATATGTCTTAGAGAATAACTCTTGCTTGTTGAAAGGCTCTCCCTATACATAGTCTAGGTCTTGGTTTCTTGCAAGTAGACCAAGGATTGAAGTTCCACCTGCCATACCTCTCATCACCTTGAAATTTGGTAATGAGGGCCTCCCACACCTCATTAACTAGATTCTATAACTATCAAGCATCTACTCACTACCTCCACCTATTGACCTTATGGTTATTCGTACTCGCTCCCCAACAAGGAAGTGAAGATATAGCTATGTTTACTAACTATCTAACTAGACTATCTTACTAGGATGCTTAAGTTATATTCTTTAGGAACTAGGAAGTAGCTTATGTTAGAAAGACCTATTACTAACTAGTAGTTAGTTTAGGAAATGGAAATTCTTGTTTATGAACCATAGCTTTGTCTTGTTTTACAAATTGCTCATATTCTTTACAAACTTGACCTCTCCTCTCAGATCCAACAACAAAACCAACAACACAAATTGATTTAGTAGTTTATTAATCTTATTCTATTCAATAACCAATTGCTTAGCCACTAGCATCTCCACCATCTTACCCATATCCATATGCAGATCTAGTTGTAATATAAATTTGCTACAATGATAACATGGGGAACCCACCAAGGGACTCACCACATGGGGAACCAATTAGAGTAGAATCACATAGTAGTACCAATCCCTATAGGAGGACAACCCACTATAGTAAAATCACTTAGAGCCCATTGAAGCACAATAAAATAACAATTTTGGTTCCATCTATTAAATGAAGTTAGAGGAAGAAGGGTTTTGCCATATTTAGTAGGTGCACTAAATTTGGCACAGGGACCCACAAGTGAGACTAAGGCATAGATTTACCTTTTTCTCATAATTTTGACTTAGGAAATATAGTCAAAAAGTGAAACAATCTTAGTTATCCTTTAACATTTAATCTTAGCCATTCGTGGAAAATGGTGGGCCCGGGTTGACTTCAAGGAGGGAAAAGGGCGCAAACTTAGATTATTATGCACTCGAGACTTGGTGGCAGAGAGTAGCAAGAAGAGAACACTTCAGGCTAGGGTTTCAACAAATTATAGGCTTCAGATAAACACAAATACAAGGAGATAGAGAGGTTGTTATAACATCATATCTTTTCTATCTAGCGCAGACTTCAACCAAGCTATATTCAGTGTGCAAAGGAGGTCTTGTTCAGGTCGTACGAAGTTGTACAAGTTCGTAGACTGCGGAGATTGATTGGGCTGAGAGGCTATGAGAGGGTGTATCAGTGTGTTGAGGAATTTGCAGAAACAAGGGAAGTTTTTCCTTCATCGTAAAAAAGTTCTAAACAATATTTTTGCCAAAATAGCGTAATAGAAGCCACCAAGTTTGCAGGTTTTCCCCAGTTGGGATTTCCTAGGTAAATCATCATGTATCGTTTTTATTTTGTGCTTGTCTTCATCTGTTCCTTTTGTTTTCCATTGCATGCCAGTTAGAAAATTCAACATATTTGTGGGTTAGAAGTTAAAGTTTAGATTTTCGTTATTTACGTGGTTAAAATTCGCAGATTAGTTAGCCAGGTTTTAGAAATCTTGGATGGTATCAGAGCTTTGTCTTGAAGTGAAGACCTGCACCATGTTTTTAACCTTACGAACAAAAGGGCACAGAGGGAAGGAGTAGTAGAGCTGAAGGGTTGCGCTAGGGTTTCTAGTAGTGCGACCAAGGGTTTTAACCCACAAAATGGAGCTTTCGCCATTAAATTAGTGTACCAGGGTTTCAGGACAAGTTTGACCAACAAGATGTTGTACTAAGGTTTGAAACTAGAGCACAGTTTGGAGGGATCAACAAATTTCTGCTCATGGAAGGAGAGAATTACTATGGTGCTTGAGGAGCAGGGTGTGAAGGAGTTTGTGGAGAACCCACCAACTACACCATTTGATCCCCAGCAGCTGGCTCAATAGAAGAAGAATGATTCCAGAGGGAGGGAGTCAAAGACCACATAGCCCCACATCTTTCGAGCAAGAAGACTACTAAGGAAATGTTGACAACAATCATTTACCAAGGCACAAGCAAAGCCAAAATACTCGTGCTAAAATACAAGCCGAGAAACATCCAGATGGGCGAATCTAAGCCCATAGTTTCCTATCTCACCAAATTCACTCAAGTGAAGGACGAGTTGGCCGGTGTGGGGGAGACAACACTAGAAGCAGATTTGGTGAGCCTTGCACTATTAGGGCTTCACAAATCATGGGATAACTTCCAGGATGCAGTGAGTGGTAGAGAGAAGTTTCCAGACTGGGTGCGGCTGTGGGGTGATTGTATTTAGGAGGATATTTGGAGCTCATGTTAAACATGAGGAAGAGGAGAACTTTGTCCTAGCTGGAAAAGGGGGCAAGACCAAAGGCAAGAAGGGTGTAGGAGGGGCTGAGTCCAACTCCAAAGGCAAGAAAGAGAAGAAGGATTTGTCTAAGATAAAGTGCTTCCATTTCCATCAATTTAGACACTACGCCACCAAGTGTCCACAGAGAAGGGGTACAAGAAGGACCAAGTGGCAGCCTCAGCAGAAGTGGATGAGTTCAGTTCCAAGTTTGAGACGAAGTTTTCGCTCATAGATGGTATGGCTAACTTTGTAGCCAACAATGTATGGTACAATGACAGTGGAGCATCCAACCATATGACTAGAAACAAGGATATTTTAGCAAGTTGACGAAAAAGGACATGTAGTTTCACCTTGAGCTAGGAGATGATGGCAGATACTTGACCAAGGGAGTGGGTACTGTCAGATTTGAGAGGGAATCTGGTAACCCTCTTCATCTCAAGGATGTCCTTTGTGCTCTAGGGCTTAAAAAGAACCTTGTTTCTATTTCAACCATAGAGGACAAGGGTTATGAGGTCATTTTCAGTAGAGGAAAGGCCTACCTCAAGCCCTCAAATTATGGAGCCATGAAGCATATTGGTGCAAGGGTGAAGAACCTTTGTAGGCTACAATTTGAGATAGCCTTAGCCTTGAGTAGTAGCAAGGAGGGTCGTGAGCGTAGTCAAGACCTTGGAGAGCTATGGCATAGGCGAATGAGACATTTACACTATGGAGCGCTAAGAATCCTTAAGGAAATAGCCATAACATTGCCATAGTGCAACATAGACCAACATGATGTGTGCAAGGGTTGCACACTTGGCAAGTATGCCAAGACGTCCTTTCCCATTACTGAAAACTGAGCCAAGGGCATCTTGGACTTGGTTCATTTGGACTTATGTGGTCCATTCTCTTCTCTATCCCTCATGGGATATAGGTTGTATGCCGCCTTCATTGATGACCATTCAAGGAAGATGTGGATCTTCTTCATGAAGAAGAAAGACGATGTGTTCTCGATGTTCCATGAGTTCAAAGCATTGGTGGAGAACCAAAGAGGGAAGAAGGTCAAAGCGTTTAGATCAGATAACAGAGGGGAGTACATTTCTAATGCTTTCAAGGATTTCTGTGCCAAGGAGGGCATTAGGAGAGAGTTGACCACATTCTATAACACTCAACAGAATGGGGTGGAAGAACGCAAAAACAAGAGTATTGTTGGAGTGGCCAGAGCCATATTGCATGACAAAGGAATTCCATTATTCCTTTGGGCAGGGGCATGCAACATTGTCTTTTATTTGTAGAATAGTAGTCCTCATAAGGTGCTTGGACGAGTTACACCAGAGGAGGCATTCACGGACAAGAAGCCGAATGTCTCACACTTCATGATTTTTGTCAGTATTGTTTACTTCCATATGCCCTCAGAGAGCCAGAAGAAGATAGAGCCTACAACAGAAAAGGGTATTTTCATGGGCTACAGTTAGACATCCAAGACATATAGGGTGTATGTACTAGCACATAGGAACACAATTATTAGGCGTGATGTCAAGTTTGAGGAGGAAACGACTCGTATGAAGTCCTTATAGCGTGAACTGATTTTAGCATAGGCAGAGGAGTTGTTAGCTCCTAAGAAGGAGGCTCAACCAATGCCTCAAGCCACATCACAACCAACTGTTGACTAGGTCGTACAACAGTCAGATGGGAAAGTTGCGCAGGAGGAGAGAGAAAAGTGAGCAAGGCCCACTCCAGCAGTGACACCTAGCACAATCAGGGGGAAGCCAAGGTGAGCTGATTAGTTAATTCAAGAAGCTCACGATAGGGTTGGAACACCCAACTCTACATTCAGGAAAAGCAAACGACCTCAGAGATATTCAAGCTTTATGGCCTTGATGACTAAGGCCATAGACACAGAGCCTTCTAGCTACCAAGAGGTAGTCTCTTAGCAAGTTTGGCGTGATGCTATGGTGGAAGAGTACTCTTCCGTCTTGTAGAATGATGTCTAGGAAATCGTCCGTAGACTAGAGGGAAGATTTGCGATTGGATCCAGGTGGGTCTACAAGATTAAGCAGGTAGTTGATGGGAGCGTGGAGAAGTACAAGGCTAAATTTTTAGCCAAAGGATTCTCTCAGGTGGAGGGCATTGACTATGATGAGAATTTTGCACCCGTGGCCCATTATTCCTCCATCAAGACCATTATAGCACTTGCAGCTCAGTTGGGGTGGAACATCCACCAGATGGATGTGAATACTGCCTTTCTCAATGAATTTGTTGAGGAAGAGATTTACATAGAGCAAACAGGGGGGTTCGAGGCACATAGCAGGGAGACACATGTGTGAAAGCTCAAGAGAGCTCTTTATAGGCTCAATCAGGTCCCACGAGCGTGGTATTCATCGATTGACAACTATATTCTAGGACTGGGATTCACCAGACTGAAGCTAACCCTAATCTGTAGTACATTATGGTTCGGGGGAAACCTCTCATTCTTGTGTTGTACGTAAATGACCTCATACTTACAAGGGATGAGAAGCTCATAAATGACTGCAAGAAGTATCTTGCTACAAAGTTTGAGATGAAGGAAATTGGACTTATGCACTATTCTCTTGGGTTGGAGGTTTGGCAGGGAGATGGACACGTTTTCTTAGGACATGGAAAGTATGCTCTGGAGATTCCACATGTAGGATTGCATGCCCATGGCCATGCCTCTAGTGACGAACTGGAGGAAGATAGATGCTAGCAAAGCAGAGCGAGTGGGTGCCACACTCTACAGGAAACTATGTATTTGGTGAACACACAACCTGACATTTGTTATGCGGTAAACGAACCGAGTTAGTTTATGGAAGAGCCTACTAGAGTACTTGGTGGCTCTAATCAATAATCATGAGATTCTTCTTCTTATTATCTCTCTTTTTTTCTTTAGGTTAAGCTTCGGATGTAACTTTCAACACTTCTTCTCTATCTGTCCGTCAATATTACAGTGGTTGTTGTGGCTGTTGGGATGATCTATTGTGTTGTTGCTGTCATCTTTTTATCTTTTTCCCCTTTCCACTTCTTCTTCCCTTCCTTAGAAGCGTCTTAGTGCTCCTTCTGCTTTGATCCACTTGGTTTCCCTTTCAGCGTATGTTCTGTAGGTACTATGCTTGTATATAAGTCTCTTCCATCGACATGGGCTTGAACAAAATCACTTGCTTTTGTCGATGGCTATGTAGACCTCCCAGATACTTTAGAAGTACATTTGGATTATTTGGGGAGATACCCAACATTATGGCCATCTTTCTAAATTATGTGGTGTACTCCAGTACGCTTTGCCCCTAGTTTTGCCTAAAGTAGTGCCACCAGATCCTCTGGTGCCCTTCATACCTGATTGGGTAAAATTATGAATTTATGAGAGTTTTAAAGTCCTCCCACTTAGTCATTGGAGGATCCCCCTCTAATCTCAAGGTCTTTGTGTGGATTTTCCACCAGGTCAAGGCATGGCCCCTAATTTCAGTCGCACAAATAAAATCTTTTATTCTTCCTTGATATGATGAACATTGAAATACACTTCTAATTGTTACAACCAATGATTTAGCTTTAGAGCATTGATCACACCTTGGTACAACTTGATATCGACCTTCGCTTCCATTTTGAATAGGGATTATGAAGGGTTTATGACACGCAAGTTGGGTTGATCTCTTTCAGATCCTTACTTTGCCTAGTTCTTTGTTTCTCCCTGATACCTTGATCTCCCCTGTTATTGGTCCTCTATGTTAGAACCCACATCTTTTCCGAGCAGCCCAAGATTATTGTTCAGGTTGTCATGAGGAGGTTCACATTATGGCTTATATCTACAAATTCCACTTCTAGTTGCGAAAATGTTTCCTCTGTAGGATCATGATGGTCATTCAGAGATTCGTCGGCCATGACTAGGATTGTCTGACTTTGGCTTAGCTGATATAGATCTCCTGTAAATCTCCAAAATAAACCTAAATAAACCTACTTTGGTACCAATATGATCTGTAAATTTTCATGGATATTTCACTAGACAGTTTGTCACAACAAATTTGATAAATTATATTTAATATCCGAAATCTACACCATGAGGGTTTATTTCTCTCTAGATTTATGGATCCGTAAATTATTGTTTATTGCATATGTATGCAGATTATTATTATTGCAGAAAAATAGAGAACAACAAAATAAAAACTCACAAACCCTGATTTGACACAAGATATAACCTGGGAAACACTTTGGGGAGAAAACCCAACTGGAAGGTGAGATCGATCTACTCTATTTATCTGAATAGAAAATGGTTGTGAGTATAAATAAATATGGCTTGTGGCCTAAGGGCTATTATAGTGCACAAATCCTCCTTGTGTGTTGTCTCCTTATCCCTCCAAGGCTACTGTACTTACCTATGGAAAAAATGCACTCGAAAAGAATGGAATCCCTTCTCCTCCTAGTGGCCTGGTTATAACACATGCCGATAGCCTACTAGTGCTTAGGTTTGACTCCCTCAACTCTTCCATAAGTTATGGGGCTGATGTGGAATTATCTCAAATTATGGTGGTGAAAACGGGAAGGTCAACTTTTGAGTGGCGTAAATTTTGGATACATACTCTAATTGAGGTGATTCTTGCATCGTTGGAAATGAGTATGTGGTAGAATATGAGAAAAAGGTGTGGCACTAAAGCAACAAAGTTTTACCACAAAAAAATATCATTTGATGGCTCAAAATGCTCCAGGAAGGTTTCATACCACAATTTTCCAAACTAGGTCATGTCAGTAGAAATGGTCCTTTGAGTTGATTCCTCCACTTTTTTCCCTCTAAAAGCATCGATATGGATGAAAAACAATATAATGATCCAATATGGATCAATGAAATCGTTACTCCATCGAATATTGGTATGTAGTATCCTTGGGATGGAATGCATCTTTGCGCAAAAAGTAGGAATGATGATGCATATCATCCCATGGATAGTATCGAGCATTTCAAACTTCAAGTATCTTCCAAATGAAAGACATAGCCACAAGAGTCAAGGATATCAGGCTTTACTGTTTATGCTTAAGATGAAACAATGTTGAACTTGAAACCTTTAGAAAACCAGAGTTTGAAAATTATGAATAACATAAGAAACCCTCATGGATGGAGATATTTAACGAATGGAGGAGGGTTCCATCACTAGTGAATTCGAAGGCATATAATAATTACACAGAGTGCTCATGTGAATACTTGATGCAAATGGAAGATGTCTCGTTGGAAAAAGACCTCACCGATGTGGAAATCAAACAAATAGATATAGAATTCTTGTCCTCCAAATTGGGTGGAGGGACTACTCAGAGTATGGAATCAATTTGCTGAAGAGTTGTGAGGGTGGCTCGAAACTTAGAATATTCAGGGCAATTGTAGGAATAGTGGCCATATGTGTTAACACATGGCACAAAGGTGATTTGTGCTAATGAATTCTTATGTTTCTTGGTTGATTGAGGAAGAGTCACTTTACAGTAGGGATGGAAGATTTTGGATTCTCCTCTTCAAGAGAAATGTTCTTCTGTACCTTTGGAAGCATAGGACACTTATTGATGGTGTGGACCATGACGTTTCAAAGACCACAAGGTGATACAACTTGAGTGGTCATGGGGGTGTGGGTAGACATAGTTAGTCTAGGATTACTATTGCTCCCATTATTATTATTTTTCCCCCACCATTTCTACTTTTTGAGGTTTAGTTTGAATGATGGGTTCCTAAATGAACCTTGAGGGAATCAGTGGTGAAATGCTCGACGGTTGAATAGGAGTGGGTACTAAATGAGGAGTAGGTGTTGAAGGTAATAGGGGGGTAGTTGTATCATAGTACCAAATAGGAATCCCATGGGTGAGCCCCAAAAGATTCAATGTGACCATGACAAGGGTCCCAACCAAACCAGGAGGAGAAAAGAGGGAGTTCCTCTTTGTACCTCAATAAATAAGTAACTTAGGGGCATTTTCACATTCAATGAAAATTAATGAGAAAAAACAAATGACTCGCAAAGGGGAGTGTGGCCTCAAGGCCTCGAGCTTGAATTTGGTGAATAACCTTCTTCTTGTGAGTTCGTTTGCTCATTTTCTATATACAGAATTTCTATTGCACGTCCTATGCTTAGGAAAGGTCATTGTGCTTCAACTTGTGAGTGGAGATTTCTCATGATAGAGAGCGTCCAATGCACTTTCTTGTTGTAGCTCCTGCTAACTAATTTCCTTGGGTCTAATGATGTGAGCAGCCTTGGATTCGACATTCATTGATTGAAGCATACCACTTCTTTTAGTTTTTTAGGTGTGTTACACTATGATCATATCACTCATAACATCTTACTCCCACTCAATAGTATAGGAATTACGAGATGAATCTGTGTGAGTAAGGAGCCATTGGAGGAGGAAAGCTCAGATAAATCGGGCATGTGTAGGAATTATCCAATATATTAGACCATACCTACCCAAGCAAATACACTTTTGTGTTTAATCTTAGCAAAGGACTAGTGTTAAGGATAGGTTCATGCTATAAGGGTCTGAGTGAGGCATACGATGGCATGCTAGATCAGGGCAGGGACCCACCATGAGCAATTTTTCGACCACTCAAGATGAGAGCAAAAAGCAATACTGAGGTACACAACTAAGTAAGAACAAAACTCCATCTGAGCACAAGTCAACATAGAAAAGTGCTTCTACGACCTTGGCACTTGGTTACTCTCCACTACTTCTAGTCAAGGCTTTCACATGCCTCACTTTCTTCTGTTATTTCGTTTTTTATTGGCCCTCCCTTTACTATAATTCACAACTTCCTTAACCAATTCCACTTTGCTTTACCATGCAATAAGGAGGGAGGGATATTGTGTCTCTACTACCTCTTAGAGTGTTGCTTACCACGTACTTGTACTTTACAAAGAAATATACTACCTCCCAGAGCTAGCCTAGATTGGGTTGACTTGCCTGGGAGGGAGGAAGGTGGGCCTGAAAAGAAGGGAGTAGCACAGGGTCTTACCTGCTTTTCTTCTTAGAGCACACACAGGTAGGTCTTACCTAGCTAGCCTAGATTGGAGGCCTAGAGTGATCCATAACTAGGGATAATGATAGACTAGACCAAGCACCTTAACAAAATGAGGGGTATTCTCCTTGGATGCAACATATTTTCCTTTAGGTGAAATTTCTCCTTAAGAAAAGTTCACGAGTTTGTTACCCACCAAAAGTGGGTAGCCCTAGGAGAACTTTTATCCTATTCATCTTCTTCCATCCGGTAGCCAGTAGCCCCTAATAGCCACCTTGTAGCTGATGTTCTGTGCCACTTTATCTCCACCACCTGCATCAGTTGTATGTTTCCTTGGCCATTTGTCAAGATTACATGTTAGAAGGTGGGTAATATGACCCAAAGGTATGTTTTTCATTGTCTAATCGGTTGCTTATGCTTGTTTTTCATTTGGGCATTTTAGGCATGGATTATTGGGTGACTTGGAAGAATGAAGGGTTTTGAACGTGGTTTTGTTCCCTCACCTTAAATGGGGGGTTACTCTTCAATCCTAGTCCCATGGAATCTCCCCTATTGGCCTGTGGCTTTAGGAAGGGCACTACCTAGAAAACCTCGATTTTAGTAGTGTAGTCTCATTTTCCCGTTCCATATATTTCAATCCTCTTTGCACATTACAAGCCCTATTTCACAATTTTCCTTCTCTAGGTCCACATGACAACTAGGTCCAGATGTGCTGGCACACCCTCTTCCCTTATCCACATATTTGGGTCGGGCCTAGAAATGTTTCCCTAGAGGTTGATGCAGCTAAAAGAAAGTTAAAAGCATATCACGACCACAAGCAAGAAACAAAAGAAAAGGAAAATCATCACATGCAAAAGATCATTGGGACATTAATAATAGTACGTGAGAAAAAGCCAAGCATGAGCTCTACCCCTTATCATTATGGCCATCACCCTAGTTCTTGGGGCCACTGATTTCCCCATCACATCATAAAAGGAACCCATGCACATCCCAATCTCTAGTGGGCGATGAACTGCCCCACCTTAAGGGGGTAATAAGTAATAATTGCTATACTTCATTCACAACATGCTCTCATTTCCCAGAGCTTCAAGTAGTAATACAAAGAAAAATCAAGAAAAAGCAAAAAAAGAAAATAAAGAGGGGTGGAAAATCACAAAAAAGCAAAAATAAAATAAAGAAGAGTGGAAAAACAAAGGTTGGGGTAACTCATGCATCCACAACTGCTCCTTCCTCACATCTGTACACCCAATATGTGGACTTCCTCATTATTACTACCTCTTTTCCCATGGTATTTGGCTTTGAGACGCCTTTTATCCTCATTGGTTCCATCATTATTCATATGCCACCTATTGATTGAAGGATGTACCAAGGACCTATTTGTCCCTTTAAGGGCTAGGAACACCTAATAGGGTCGTCTATTACCACTCCTACCTAGGAAGGTAACACTAATACATGATCCAAACCCAAAATTTGGAAGGGAAGCCCCATATGAAGTTGCAATTTGCCTTTGATTAACAAGTTTGGTTCACTTAGATGCACTAATATTAATAGTACCTAATGTTGAATATGCAACGCTGTAATATCCCTAACCCGGAATATTCCTCAAACCCCAGCAAAATCTCAACCAGAAAAATGCACAAGTGGTATAGTAGTCGAGAACATCATAGAGATATAATAGTAGTGCACCAACAATAATGGACATATGAAATATAAACAGATACACAAGAAATGCAGCGAGAAATGCTAAGCCATTTTATTATACTGAGTAAATGGATGAGTACAGAGGTGATCAAAAGGACGGCACCTCGACTTGCACAAGGCAAGTGAAGAAATACACTCAGAATAACAAATGAATGGCCTCACACTGATCTGCGTCCCAACTGCTGGAAAACTGTAGTGCTACCGTTGCTGCTGGAAATAGAATGACGATTTGGGGCTGTTCCCCTTCTCAGAAAAGGCTGAAACTCTGGAATTGGACTCTACTCAAGAAACCGAGGAAAACCCAGAAAGATTTCCTGAAATGGCCGACCCTCGAAAATCACCCCCTTGGGGTTCTGTGCAGTCCCTCTATGCTCTGCGTTGCCACTGAATGAAACCCTCCAGAAAATTGCCTGAAACTCCTGCCAAAACTCTCCAATATACAAGAGCTGATCCCCTGCTCTAGCTCTCAGCACAAATCCTCTTGCAAACCCCCAACCCAGGCTCCTGCCAGAAAGAACTACGTCCTCCTCTTAGTGCTGCGTATTCCTCCAAAACGCTCATGAAACTGCTGCTGAAATGCTGATGAAAATATTGCTGGAATGCCAATGGAAATACCTTGCCCGAGCAGGCACTCGAAGTCCCCCGAGGCTAAGGGTGAGATCTCCAAACGGAGACACTCAATGCACTAAACAATGCTGCAAACTAGCTAAACAGCCAGCGTGCTCTAAGTCGAAATGACTATCACAAATGCTCATAACCGGAATGATCAAAATGAAGGGTCTCCTCTCTCTTTTATAGCCTTTGCCTCTCTCAATCCCAAGGCTCACCTCCTCCTGTGTGATTCCCCTCTTGCCACGTGTGTCTTCCCTCTGCGTAGTTCCTCCATGTGTCTGCGTGGGCTCTATTTCTGCATCCCCCTTTGGCCCGCTTGGCTCCCCTTTAAGTCACAACGTTGTGCTACTAGGAAGTGACTTTCTATTCTAAAAGTGAGTTATTTTCCCCCTTTTCACTTTTTTTATTTACAAATGACTATAGCAGGCAAAAATTGAACAAAATCGAATATTCCAATTAGCCATGGCTAATTAGGAATATTACAGTTTCCCCCAGCAAAATGTTGCTTGTCCTCAAGCAACTAAAGTGATGGATGCTGTAAGATCTTCTCGCTCTCCCAAGTAGCATCCTCATCCGGCAAATTCGTCCACCTCACCAAGAATTCCTGGATCGTCCTGCTCCGCAGCTGCCTCTCCCTGGTATCAATGATGGCCTCTGGCTGCAAAACCAAATGCCCCTCATCATCCATGGGTGGTAGCTCATCTATCACGGTCACCTGCTGCCCCAATGCCTTCTTCAAGCATGATACATGAAAAATGTTATGAATCTTGCTGCCTTGGGGTAGCTCCAACTCATATGCAACTTGTCCAATCCTGCGTATCACCCTGTATGGCCCATAGAAGCGGGGCTTGAGCTTCTCGGCCCCTTTCTGCTTTAGTGACAACTGTCGGTATGGCTATAATCGTAGGTAGACCATGTCCCCTGCCTCGAACTGCCTTTCCACTCGACCCTTGTCGGCATACAGCTTCTGCTGGTTCTGCGTTGTAGCCATGTTATCCTTGAGAGCTCGGAGGATATCCTAACTCTCTTGGATCCAAATCTTGGCTCTAGGAGCCTGCTTCACCAAACATCCGTCCAACAAAGATAAGGATGATACCAATAAGCATGAATGTGACATACCAAGAACATGTGATGTGAATATGTAGCAGTACTCCCCCAGATGCAGCCACTTCAGCCATGCTCGCTGCTGCCCACTGACATAGTTACACAAGTAGCCCTGCAGCCACTTGTTAACTATCTCTGTCTGCCCGTCCGTCTGTGGGTGATAACTGGTACTTGGTGTCAACTCCGTCCCCACCAACCGGAAAAGCTCCTGCCAAAACCTGCCCATGAAACGACTGTCCCTATCATTAATGATGGTCTTAGGAAGACCATGTAGCCTGAACATTTCCTTGAAGAACAGCTCGGCCACCTGTGCTGCTGTATAGTGTGCGGATATGGCAAAAAAATGTGCGTACTTCGTCAGTCGATTAATGACGACAAAGATACAATCCTTGCCCCGTACCATGGGCAACCCTGTGATGAAGTCTATCGAAATACTCTCCCATTTCCCTCCCGGAATGGGAAGAGGCTGCAATAAACTTGCGGGATGGCTCATCTCCCCCTTGTTCCTCTGGCAAACATCGCACTCTTGGATGTGCTGGAGTACGTCCTCCTTGAGGCCCTTCCATGAGAACCTCTCTCTAATGGCCTTGTAGGTTTCGGTAAACCCCTGATGTCCTGCCAAAGGTGAATCATGTGATGCCTGGAGTATCTCCTTCTTGAGCTGAGACCCCTCAGTCAAGAAGATCTGGTCCCTATAATAGATGATTTCATCGACCACCCTGTACCTGTCATCTGCCACTTGCCCATCCAGAACCTCACATGCAAACCTGTCCTTGGAGTACTCTACTAAGAGTCGAGCCCTCTAGTCTGTATCCAAGCTCATAAGAGACAACGTGGCCGGTCTATGTGAAAGGGCATCTGCTACCACGTTGTTCTTACTCTTGACATACTCAATGTCAAAGTTATACGCTTGGATCTTACTGATCCACTTTAGCTGCCTCTCTTGTAGCTGCTTCTGCTCCAAAAAGAACTTGAGGCTTTTGTGATCAGTCCTCACCCTGAATCTATTACCCACCAAATACTGTCAGTACTTAGCCAATGTATGCATGATGGCTATCATCTCCTTGTCATATATGGAATACAACCTCTCGTGCAGAAGGAGCTTCCGACTCTCAAAGGCTATAGGGTGACCTCACTGCATCAATACTGCGCCAATCCCCTCTCCCGTCGCATCACACTTCAAGACAAATGGCTGTGTAAAATCTGGCAATGCAAGCACTGGGCAGCTGCTCATAACCTCCTTGAGCCTGTCAAAGGCTCGCTGCACTGTATCCGACCAATTGAATGCCCCCTTCCTCGTCAAAATCTGTCAGGGGTGCAGCAAGATGTGAGAAACCCTTGACGAACTTGTGGTAGTAAGTACAAATGCCGATGAATCCTCGAAGTTCTGTCATGTTTCTCGGCTCCGGCCATTCTCTGATGGCCCTGATCTTCTCCTCGTGGACACTCACTCCATCCACTCCTATGATGTGTCCTAGATACAACATCTCCGTCAACCGAAACTCACTCTTGGAGAGTTTGGCATAGAACTGCTGCTCCTGTAAGATACGCAATACTGTCTCAATATGCTGGAGATGCTCCTCCCAAGTCCTGCTGTAAATGAGAATATCATCGAAGAATACCAACACAAACTTCCTCAAGTGACTATAGAAGATGTGATTCATGCAGGAATGAAATGTAGCTGGGGCGTTGGTTAGCCCAAAAGGCATCACCAAGAACTCAAAATGACCATAGTGACACCTGAAGGTGGTCTTGGGAATGTCCTGCTCCCTCACGCGAATCTGATGGTACCCAGATCTCAAATCAATTTTTGAGAAGAAACGTGCCCCTCTCAACTCGTCCATCAACTCATCGATCTTGGGTATGGGTTACATGTTCTTCAGGGTCTTCTTGTTCAGGGCCCTGTAGTCAATGCACATCCTCAATGTACCGTCCTTCTTCTTCACCAACACCACAGAAGAAGCAAAAGGACTCGTGCTCGGTCGGATATGCCAAAGAGCCAGCAACTCCTAGATAGCCCGCTCAATCTCATCCTGATAGGCCTTGGGGTGGTAATCACGGCCTGTATGCCCTGCTCAAGCTCGATGGTGTGCTCAAACCCCCGATCCGGTGGCTGTCCTGGTGGAATCTCCCCAAACACTATGGCATATTGATCAAGGATAGATTGTATCTCTGGATGTACCGTCTGCCCTGTAGTCCCTGCCTCTGATGCACGCAGCTCTACTGCCCACTCTATGTCTCCCTTTCGGAAGACTGCCACCATCCAATGAGTCGAAGCAGTCTGAGGTGGATATGTGTGTTGTCCTCGTATCTTCTCATGCCTCCCTATCTTCTCATCATCCCACTCCATCTCTAGGGTCTTCCAATCTGTCGTGACCTTCCCTAGAGTAAAAAGCCACTGAACACCTAGTATCATGTTGGTGTCCGGAATATCGACCACAAAAAAGTGGTCAGTCAATGTGTAGGTGCCCATTGTCACTGAAAGCTCTAGAACATAACGAGCACATGTCATGGTCTGATCTCTTGGGACCAAGACCGGAAACCCATCGACGCTCTCTATCTGTATACCTCTCCGCTCAACCATCTGTGCATCGATGAAGTTGTGGGTCGCCCCACTGTCAACCAAAACTGATACTCGCTGGCCACGTACTGTCCCTCGTACGCGTAGCGTCAGATACTTGGGAACTCCTTGCAATGTTGCAAGGGCCCCTCCGGTGGGTGCAAAAGATGCACCACCTGTTGCTGGCGGTGGAGGTGGCAAAGGTCCCTATATGGCATGGCTATCCCCTGCCTCCACATCATCCTCGTCATCCTCTTCTCCACTACTCTCAGAGAAGACCTCAATAAAATGAGCCTTGCCAGCAGCACATCTATGCCCTGGTGCCCATGGCTCCTGACAAGTGAAGCATAACCACTTCTTCTTTAGCTCCCTCCTGGCATCATCATCAAGCTGTACTCGTCCTGGATTCCCCTTTGGAGGTGGAATCCTCACATCCTTCCCCTTAGACTGGAAAGTCGGTCTCTGGGGGTAAGGTGTCTGGGTCGTAGGTAAGACATCCTGTAAGTCCTAGGTCTTGCTGATAGCGTCCTAGAGTGTGGCTGGTCTAGTGGATCGGACTAAGCCCCGAAGTGGCTCTGCTAACCCCTCAACATACATATAGACCCTTCGTGCCATGGATAGGTTTGGCACCATCACAGAGACCCTCAAGAAATCTGCAATGTAGGTCTCTGGGCTCCCTGTCTGTTTGAGCCTCTTCATCTCAACAAAATGTTGCTCTGGATCCCTCCGATCAAATCGCTCCATTAGTATCCTGGTAAACTCGGCATATGTCGTCACTGTGGAGTGCCCTAGTGTAACCATCCCATGAAACCACCAATCCTGGGCCTCACCATCCAAATGCAATGTTGCCACCTTGATGGCCTTTGTCTCCGACATCTGGTTAAGCTGGAAATAAATGTCCAGCTTCTCCACCCAAGACTTTGCCGAACTGTTTGATGACCCATCGAATGTAGGCAAGTGGAATCTACTCACTACACGGTGGGTGTCACCATCTTGGTAATGCCGGTACTCTCTGTGATGGTTGCGGGGTCTACTATCCCACTGGCGCTGAACAAAATCTCTAAATGAGAGGGCTTCCCTGAACTCCTGCCCATAGGCCTGGTACTCTGCAAAATAATCGCCCATATGTCCGGGCTCTGCCTCCTGTTGGGCTCCTGCCCCCCGTTTCTGCTCCTAGGAAAGTGGGCATGGTAGAGCGTGTAAGGGCACGCGAGGCCACCTACAGAGTAGTATCACACTGCTCTGGCAAATGGTGGGATGCACTTGATCCCTCACCAACCTGGAAAACCCGTGGGCTCTCACGCTGTCTAGCCTCTACTGCCGTGAATCTCTGCCCCATCACCTCAATCTGCCTCGACAGATCCTGCACTGATTTGAGGAACATATCCGCAAATCTCTTCCCGTCATCATCTGCCATCGGATCCTCCTGCTCTGCGTCCACCACAGTCTCCCTCTGTCCTGTGTCCACCACAGGCTCCTCCTGTTCTGCGTCCACCACCGGAACACAGTCTCCCTCTCTGTAAGTGTTCTCCAACCTATGCCCAGCGTCCCTGTATCTCCGACGTCTGTGACAAATGTAGGGTTTTCCCCCTGGTGTCATAGATTGCTAGCTCCACAGGCTGAGCCAGATCTATGCTCTGATACCACTGTAATATCCCTAACCCGGAATATTCCTCAAACCCCAGCAAAATCTCAACCAGAAAAACGCACAAGTGATATAGTAGCCGAGAAAATCACAGAGATATAATAACAGAGATATAATAGTAGTGCAACAACAATAATGGACATATGAAATATAAACAGATACACAAGAAATGTAGCGAGAAATGCTAAGCCATTTTATTATATTGAGTAAATGAATGAGTACAGAGGTGATCAGAAGAATGGCACCTCGACTTGCACAAGGGAAGTGAAGAAATACACTCAGAATAACAAAGGAATGGCCTCACACTGATCTGCGTCCCAACTGCTGGAAAACTGCCGTGCTGCTGCTGGAAATAGAATGAGGATTTGGGGCTGCTCCCCTTCTCAGAAAAGGCTGAAACTCTGGAATCAGACTCTACTCAAGAAACCGAGGAAAACCCAAAAAGCTTTTCTGAAATGGCGGACCCCCGAAAATCACCCCCTTGGGGTTCTGCGGAGTCCCTCTATGCTCTGTGCTGCCACTAAATGAAACCCTCCAGAAAACTGCCTGAAACTCTTTCCAAAACTCTCCAATATGCAAAAGTTGATCCCCTGCTCTACCTCTCCGCACAAATCCTCCTGCAAACTCTCAACCCAGGCTTCTGCCAGAAAGAACAATGTCCTCCTCTCAATGCTGCGTAGTCCTCCAAAACGCTGATGAAACTGCTGCTGAAATGTTGATGAAACTACTGCTGGAATGCCAATGGAAATACCTTGCCTGAGCAAGCACTCAAAGTCCCACAGGGCTAAGGGTGAGATCTCCGAACGGAGACACTCAATGCACTAAACAGTGCTTCAGACTAGCTAAACAGCCAACGTGCTCTAAGTCGAAATGACTATCACAAATGCTCATAACCGGAATGATCAAAATGAGGGGTCTCCTCTCTCTTTTATAGCCTTTGCCTCTCTCAATCCCAAGGCTCACCTCCTCCTGCGTGATTCCCCTCTTGCCATGTGTGTCTTCCCTCCTGCGCAGTTCTTCCATGTGTCTGCGTGGGCTCCATTTTTGCGTCCCCCTTTGGCCCCCTTGGCTCCCCTTTAAGTCACAACGTTGTGCTACTAGGAAGTGACTTTTTATTCTAAAAGTGAGTTATTTTCCCCTTTTTCACTTTTTTTATTTACAAATGACTATAGAAGGAAAAAATTGAACAAAACCAAATATTCCAATTAGCCATGGCTAATTAGGAATATTACAGTCTCCCCCGAAAAAATGTTGCTTGTCCTCAAGCAACTAAAGTGATGGATGTTGTAAGATCTTCTCGCTCTCCCAAGTGGCATCCTCATCCGGCAAATTCGTCCACCTCACCAAGAATTCCCGGATCGTCTTGCTCCGCAGCTGCCTCTCCCTGGTATCAATGATGGCCTCCGGCTGCAATACCAAATGCCCCTCATCATCCATGGGTGGTAGCTCATCTATCACGGTCACCTGCTGCCCCAATGCCTTCTTCAGGCATGATACATGAAAAATGTTATGAATCTTGCTGTCTTGGGGCAGCTTCAACTCATATGCAACCTGTCCAATCCTGCGTATCACCTTGTATGGCCCATAGAAGTGGGGCTTGAGCTTCTCAGCCCCCTTCTGCTTTAGTGACGACTGTCTGTATGGCTGTAATCGTAGGTAGACCATGTCCCGTACCTCGAAGTGCCTCTCCACCCGACCCTTGTTGGCATACAGCTTCTGCTGGTTCTGCGTTGTAGCCATGTTATCCTTGAGAGCTCGGGGGATATCCTAACTCTCTTGGATCCAAATCTTGGCTCTAGGAGCCCTGCTATCACCAAACATCACGTCAACAAAAGATAAAGGATGATACCCATATAAGGCATAGAATGGTGACATACCAATGGACATGTGATGTGAAGTATTGTAGCAGTACTCCCCCAGATGTAGCCACTTCAGCTATGCTTGTCGCTGCCCACTGACATAGTTACACAAGTAGCCCTCTAGCCACTTGTTAACTATCTTTGTCTGCCCATCCATCTGTGGGTGGTAACTGGTACTCGTTGTCAACTCCGTCCCCACCAACCGGAAAAGCTCCCCTTTATGGTCAAAGTCCTTTATCACCCTGCAAAGTCCTTCTGGCTTCTTTGATGAGTGTATGCTATAATTTCCCCTGTAATTGCCTTGGGCCATTCACCTTTCTGGTCAAAGTCCTTTATGACCTAGCCAAGTCCTTTTGGCTTCAAAGGTGAATGTATCTGTCTCCCCTAGTCAATTTCCTTTATGACCTAGCCAAAGTCCTTTATGGCTTTAGGAGATGGTGTTCCCAGTCCTGCAAAGAGCTCATCATTCCCTTCCAATGAGGGAGACATTTAGCATCATACTAAGATCGTCTTTGAAGTATGTCCAAAATATGCTCATCTATGGATATGTATTGGAGTTTTATTGCTCCTCTTTACATCATGTCTCAGATGAAGTGACCCAACCATGTCCTTCTGGCTTTTGAAGTCACACAACGTCGTGACTTGTGATGTTGGCTACAATATACTCTGCCTCTGCCCAAATTTGTATATTCTTGTAGGCTCCCTTCATCTCTTGAGACATATCTCAAACCACATCAAAATTTACAACATACGTACCACATGCTTTGTTGCCATCCAGTGTACATGCCTCAACTCAACCATAAACAGGTTCAACGTGCTCACTGCAAAGCAAATATCTGGTTTTTGGTTAACGAGGTACAACAAGGATCCAGTCAACTTTTTGTACATTGTTGGATCCACTAAATGTGAATCATGAAATCTAAGAAACAATGTATCTACTAGGATCCTTCATTTCAATCTTTGAGGCCAACTCCCTCTGACATTGCAGCAGGTCTTCTTGTGGTAGTCATGGCTGCTGCCTCTGTAGACTGTAATGGAAGCAAATCCTCCTACCACTATTGCTTCCTCTTTCATGTGAGAAAGTCCTTTTTCCGTTGTTGCTCCCTTTGTCATGTAAGCAAGGCCTTTTGCTATTCTTTCTCCCTCTTATTGGGAGAACCCTCTTGTCACAAGCTTTGCTTTGTTCTTACTAATGCTGTCATTTTCTATCAGAAACATTACCTTGGCAGTCTTCACGATGTACCTGCAAACCTCATGAAGGAAGCAAGCCATGGAAGAAACAATTATAACCAAGCACAAAATACAATGACAAGAGTCTCACCAAGGAACAATAACAATAATCAAGGGATAAAGATATGAAGTATTTATCTCTTGATTAAGGAAGAAACTGCTTAGGATTGTAGGGAATAGTCAACACCCTCTTGATCCCTACCTCCTTGCAGAAGTCAATGAAGTCCATCTTCAATCAATCTTAGATTCCTTTGTCTTCTCTTGAGGTGGATGCTCATCCTCGTCTTCAACATTAGTTGCTAATGCATGTTGTTTTCCTTTCCTTTTCCTTGCATGAGCTATAAGGGCTAGAGTTTCTTCATCTTGCGGATTCATTAAGCTATCTAGCCACGCCAAGGGATGAACAACAAGTTGGTATCAATACCAAGTCATTCCATATGCTATCAAGGAGATGAACCAAATGTGCATCACACAAACACCGCTTGCATGCGACACTCCAAGTCTTGTTTTTATTTACTCCAAGATAGTTCTTCATCAATGTTGTAACATCTTCCCCTGCAAATCTCTAACAAGTCCTTCCAACAAAGTTCGATGATAAAAAGGAAGCATTGCCACAGGAAGGCAATGACCTATTTCTTTGTTAGCCAATCCAAGCCTGTCTTTAGAACCTCCAAGAGGATAAATTTCTCCCATTGTTGGTAATCCCTCTCCTCATGTGTGAATTCTCCATGTGGTTCAAACTCCCTTCCTTGTGACCTCCACTTTCCACCAAAAAACTAATTTCACCTTTTTCTCTAATGCATGCAGCCTTCTTTCGTCCAAAAATGAAGTGGGGTCTACTCACCTACTTTTCCCAAGTTCACAAAATACCAAAATGTCAAAAATGCAAAAATGAGAATTTCTTAACAAAATTTTATTTAGTGGGGATATACAATCCTCCCTGCCTAAAGTACTTGTTGTCCCACCCATGTGGCATCTTCGTCTGGCGAATTCGTCCATCTGACTAGGAACTCTTTGATGACTCTATTTCTATGCTTCCTCTCTCTCACCTCCAAAATAGCTTATGGAACCAAAACTAAATGCCCCTCATCATCCAAGGGTGGTAACTCAGTGACAACTGTAACTTGTTGTCCCAAGGCCTTTTTGAGGCAAGACACATGGAACACATTGTGCACCTTGCTCCCTGGTGGGAGCTTCATACGCTACTGACCCAAAACGCCTGATCACCCTATACGACTCATAAAAGTGAGGATTAAGCTTCTAAGCCGTCTTTTGCTTGGCGTGAACTGCTCGTATGGTTGAAGGTGTAAGAAAACTAACTCCCCAACCTCAAAATGCCTCTAAACTCTGTGCTTGTTTGCATATATCTTCTGCTGGTTTTGGGCTATCTGTAGGTTATCCTTGAGGACTCTAAGGATCTCATGGCTCTTTTGTATCCAATCTTTGGCCCCTGCGGCTCGATTGTCTCCAAAAACCATATTAGCGAATGATAAAGCATCATAACCATAAAGTGCATAGAAAGGTGACATACCAATGGACATATGGTAGGTGGTGTTGTAATAATACTCCCCAAGATGGAGTTAGTTCACCCATGCGTGTTGCTTCCCTTTGTCATAGTTCCTCAAATATCCTTCCAGCCACTTGTTCACTATCTCTCACTGGTCGTCGGTCTGCGGATGATAACTAGTGCTAGGTGTAAGCTCGCTCCACACCAATCAAAAAAGTTGTTGCCAAAAACCACTCATAAATCTACTATCTTTGTCACTGATGATGGTTTTGGGGAGACCATGCAATTTGAACACCTCCATGAAAAATAACTCAGCCACCTGTGAAGCTAAAGATCTGGATGGAATAGCGAAGTGGGAAAATTTGGTGAATTTGTCCATCACCACATAAATGCAATCACATCCTTATACTATTGGATGTTCAGTAATAAAGTCCATAGAAATGCTCTCCCATTTCCTCTTAGGAATAGGAAGTGGTTGAAGCAACCTGATTGGGTGTGTCTGCTCACCCTTGTTCCTTTGAAAAGCACTGCACTCTTGTGTAGGAATTTACAGGGTAAGTTCCTCAGACAGAACACCAAAGGACACCGCTCACAAACAGATCACAGATCAATACATCAGTGTTTTTGACATGGTTAAAACCCTCAAAGAGGGAAACAGTGCACGGCCTCAGCCAACGCGGCCACTTCAGGCAATTTATTAATAAAAGAATAAAAATTTACATAAGCTTCTCTCGTGAACAGTTAACCTACAAATGACCCTCCATGCGCTTTAAATAGAAATCATGGACC
>APFE030958883.1:3561-16333 GCA_000404065.3 Pinus taeda
TATAAAAGTATAAATGCAATACAATAAACCAAATTAGAACCAAGGATAAATAATAACATAATAACCCCAAGGATGCATCAAGAAGGTGAAGGCCCCCTTTCAATCATCTAACTACATGAAAGCAAATTAGAATAATAACTAACATTATATACAAATGCATATATCTACGATTAAGAAGAATGATAATATTAATAATAGTACCCATAAACGAATCAAGGAGAATATACAACCATCCGCTATATATAACTATATATAAAAACATGTAATAGAGGAGATTATATTATGCGAACAAAAAGAGAACCTCCTGGAAGAGCGATAAAGAGACACAGGAGGCGAAGGATAGGAGAAAATTACAAGGAAACCCTAGATTAGGGCGGAAGAGGAAGAATCAAAAGGAATCAAGGGGGACGATGCAAGCACAACAGAAGAACAAAGGGGCGGGGGGGAAGAAACATTAAGAAGATAGGGCAGGGATCCAAACCTACTTACCTTCCAGCCATCATCTCTATTGAGGTTGATAGGCCTTTTTTCAATTTCTAAAGCTTCCCTTAGCTTGCGATGATGGAACTGAGCCACCTTGGCAATGACCTTGGCCTCTCTATACAGACATGATGCCTGGTCTTGTCTACATGCTCTGCTAAGGCTGAAGACTTAGTTCTCCCATGCCTTAGGTCAGCTGCATGCTCGCAGATTCTTTGCTGGATGGAGCGCCCTGTTTCACCTATATAGGGTGTCCCACATGAGCAAGGAATCAAATAAACACCCTTCATGTCCATAGGGTTAACCGGATCTTTCACCGACCTAAGGGAATTGCGAATGGTTTTGAGGGGCCTGAAGGTTGAGGGAATATCAAATTTTCTGAGGATCCGAGCTATCTTATCTGTGGTCCCCTGGATATAGGGAAGATGGACACCTAGATAGCGTTCCTTAGCTTCTTTCTTCTTAAACGCATTTTTAGAGGCTCTAAGGGAAGCTTTCCGACCCAGGTGCCTACTATATCCATTTTCCACAAAGACATCAAGGAGGTGGGATCTCTCTTTATCCAGGCTTTCATTATCCGAAATTATGAGGGCACGAGTGGCTAGGGTGTTAAGAACACCCATCTTCTGAGCGGGGAAATGGTGGGAATCGGCGTGAAGATACTGCTCTGTGTGCATTTTCTTCCGGAACACAGAGTGGGAGAGAGATCTGTCTTCATTTCTAGAAATAAGAATATCCAGGAAGGGGAGGCTACCATTGACCTCTTTTTCCATGGTGAACTTAATAGCTGAGGACTAGCCATTGAGGTGATTGAAGAAATGATCGAGTTCTTCATGGCCATGAGGCCAGATGACATTAGTGTCATCTACATACCATTTCCAAAGCTTCGGAAGCAGACGAGCCGAGGCTAGAACTTTGGCCTCGAAATCTTCCATAAAAAGATTGGTCCTTTCATTATTAAACAAGTTTTAGAAAAAGGGTCGTATGAGTTAGTCGACTTTGAAGGAAACAAGCTGGCGGAGCCCCGAAACGGGCTCTACCTAAAGAAGTACTTCGCTTAACTAGAAATTAGGCAATGGCTTCTTTGTATATTATGTATATTTGTACATATATTATCGAGAGCTTCGTGATTTCAACACTTTTTGGTCTGCTGTTGCAGGTATTGATGGATGACTTGGTCTATTTTGGATTCGCCGATGGTGCTAGTCGGCACACTCGGAATCTTGCTTCCGCAGCTTGGGTACTTTATTATCCAACTGGTCGATTGATGGTATCAAGAGGCGTATGCATTGGTTCTGCTTCGAATAATATGGCTGAGTATACTGCCGTTATTAATTTACTATATGAGGCAATCTCTTATGGGATCGACTCGTTAGTGGTGTATCTCGATTCTCAATTGATAGTGTCTCAATTAAATAACATTTATCGGTAAGGGATCCATGTTTATATCGCCAGTATTTAAGAGTGAGGTTGTTGCAAAGATCATTTCTTTATATTAATTATTTGCATATTCCAAGATCTCATAATTGGTTAGCTGATTCTATCGCTAATCAAGCATTAGACTGGCACATCAATCATTCATCATAAAATCAAAGCATCAAAAAGTCGAACTGTATATATATATATATATCATCATAAAAGTGTCTCGAATGTACATATGTAGTCCAAAAAATATACAAAATTGGGACTCAAATGCCCATAATCATATCAGGCATATCTAATGCCCCGACTCAGGATGAGCGGCCAAGTAGGTCACTATAGCATTAGCCACATGCCGAAAAGTGCGAACCCAATCATGTGGCATTCCAACCACATGACGTTGCATATCCTACGGAAGGTCCTCTATAGCAGCCATCGGTACTCGACAACTCAGCCTAGTCAAGTGTCGCTGGACGTTGTGTAGAGTCCTCTCTGTCTCAACAGCTGCCTCTTCGTCTCCTCGACCGTGTCGGCTGTGCCGCGGGAGTCCATCTGGCCACACTGGCCCAATATCTGGATCATGATCATCATATCAGTCATTTGAATCTCATCAAAAAATATATATTTTTCAAATTGCATCATTATATTTGAAAAATCCAAAAAAATCATAAAATCAAAAATTCTTACCGATCTCGCCCCATGCTGCATTTGGCGGTAATTCTAGGTCTGGATCTCCTCGGAAGTCCAGCCCAAAATAGGGGTAGTCGTCGACGGCGATGATCTGCTGGTCCCACCAGGTGAAGAAATCATCGTCGAAAGCAGTCCTAGGAACCTCCCACCCCCCAGATGTTTCATCAAATCAGCCCACCGGCCCATACGTGGATCGCGTGGGGTGCTGATGGAAACTGCTACCCTAGGTCAGAGTGCGGGAATCCTCTCGAAGAAGAAGGTGCACAGAATGGTCCCATAACCAAAGTTTTTGGTCTATCCCCTCTTAATGGAAGTGAGCTGGCTCTTCATGCTGGTCAGAAGAGAAGTACACCAGTCAAACACTGTGTTGAGACAATCCACTGCCACACTCATGTTGAGCCGTGACGCCTGATGCAATGAGGATGATCCATTCACCCGAGCTATGGTGAACAGGATAATCCGTAGTGATAAACTCTCCACGTGTGCGATGGATATCTGGCTCCCAACTTTCTTGGGATGTCCTGGGCAGTATATCTGTACATAGTCCTCTATAGTGAGCCTACTCCGCGTCCTGCCCCGGGACTGTACTACCTCTCCCCTTCGGGAAAGGCCCGTGATAAAGTATATGTCCTCCACTTCCACTCTAAGTGGCATCTGATCTATCATAAAATCTTCCTCATCGACATCCCAATAGCTAATGAGCAATAAAAGCAGTCGCACATTGGCTTTCATGTTCGGCAGCTTGAAGAATTTGAGCAAGCCGCATCCTCGTAAAGCATCTAAGGCTTGAGGATTGTTCATAACCTCGTTATCAACCGCTGCATGTTCCCTTTCACGCCATGTGAGCGGCATCCTGAAAAAGAAATTTAGTTTTCATCCGTTAGTTTTCATTTAAATTAGCTCATGGCGCATACGCAGGTTACTGTATACATAGTCACGTATAGGGCCCGCTTGTACGCGGGTTTCATATTATCAACCCGCGTATACGCCGCGGAGAAATTTTAGTCAATAATCCAACGGTGAAACATCAATCAAAAACCTTAAAATTAATCACAATGCATTGCAAGCTAAGTGTAAGGGTTACCTGGAAGATTTTATGGAATTTGAACGGTCGAAATCGACGTACGAAGAATTTTCTCCTTTTGCTCCAAATATTTGCTCTCCAAGTCAACCGATAACAATGGTGAGTCCAAAATCATATTTATAAGTTTTGAAAATGCAAATTTTTTTCAAATTTCATTTTGATTGGTTTCATGTCACTTTTTAGCTTGGAGTGTCGAGATTGGTTTGCTTTTCAGGACATTTTGGACATTTTTTCGACTTTTTCGAGACAGTTCCGTGACTGCTGGCCGTCATGGCAGGTATCGTTTTTTCACTGGCATATAGGTTAGGGACATCATTTTTCCATTGCATCATGCATACTAACCTCCATCAGTCGATACATCTGCCATAAGGTCGATCCCATCGTGTTATGGTTCGTAAGCCATCTTCACTCGCCGATTTTTTAAATCATGACACAATGGTAGAGCCATCCTTTACATGGGCATCGTAGTTAGCACCTCACTGAAATTTTTTGCCCAGGCTGCTTCAACTTGAGTAGGCTCGGGAGTCCTCTGTAGTCCCGCCATGGCTTATGCGTTGAAGACTCATTCCTCTCAGCTTCTTCGCTTTGTTCTGGCCTTATACCCTAGAGGCTCCTTCGTGTTGAGTTGTACTGCTGCATTGCATGTTGACCATTTGCACCTTTTGGCCTAGAGCCGGCTTCACTTGGAATCGTGTTTAAGCCAAATTTTGACCATGACGTCTGTAAAAAATCAACCTTGCATACCTTTCCTCTACAAATTGACATACCTTGACCCATGGAAAGGACATACCTTTGAGTGTCACCGACCAGTTTTCGCCTCCCTGCATTGAGCATAGGAAAGTTCCCCTCCCAGGAACTAGATCATCTGTTTCACCGACACTCGTCCTTCTCCACTATACCATAGCATTCTTTTATTCTTTTTCGAGCTTAATAGAAAAAGACAAAAAAATTAAATATTCCAAAAAGAGCAGGAACGGGACAGTATTTCCACCTATTATTGGCAGCTAGAGTCAGTCGTGTCGCCCTTGAACAAAGCAATCAAAACAAAGTCTCCTCCACTTGGGTGGGATTTAGTTTGACTTAGGTTCGCCTTAACCATTATTATTGAGTCAGTTCTCCCCCGATTGGTTATCTCTTCCAATCATATGGAGGGTTTGTTTGTGCCTCCTACATGACGAACTTATACAGATTCATCATATGCTGCCATAGTCACATTGAGTCGTGCTTTTGTTCAAGGGAAGTTAGCCTGAGTCGGCCTCTCTGCGGTGTCTCTTGACTCATTTTTCAGTCGGCCATCCCGGTTTTCAGTGTCATGTCTTACATCACATCAGTTATATTGGTCCTTTACTCGTGCTGGTTTGAGAAGGTCCCCATTGACTTCTTGCCGGCGGGTCTTGTCCTTATCGACGACGACATCTTGCTCTGAGGGCAAGCCTAGAGTTGCACCCTGGCCCTATTTTCATTATTGATAGGTTACCTTGTGCTCAGCATCGATCAGTATCATGGGTCTTTGACTGAGTGGTTTCCCTTGTGTTCAACGTCAACTTACATTATCACACATTGGGATTCGTGCGGTACCTTGGTTTCCATTTGACCCTATTGGTGGATACCTCGCCTCTGTGTCAGCTTTCATTATTGGTTGTGTTAACACCCAGGTTGTTCCCTTTGACTCTAAGGGAATACGGCCGGGGTAACCACTAACCAGTCTTGGATTACAGCTTCTAGCCAAACTGTAATCAGAGAGGGCTCTCTCTTTAGGATTTGTCTCTGTTCTGATGGTATTTTAGGCTAGATGTGAAGCTTAAATTTTGGTTTTAAATGTTTGGTTGGAAAGGTTTGGTCAAAACGTGTATGCTCTTACCAGAATCTTGCATGACATTGGGCAATGGAGTCAGTGGTCCTTTGGTTTGGTGTGCTGTGTTGATACTTGTAAATGAAGGCTGCAGAGCAAGATAATTGTCTGAGGGATAATGATTTGATATTGAGGTTGGGTACGATATGTTCAGTATTAGAAAGGCAATTAAGAATATTTCTATAAACTGAGATGAAAAAGAAAGCAATTGTTACCTGGAAGCATTTAAGAATTTCTAGATAACTTTCACAACATGGAACTAAATATAACATGAGCATTTAAGAATTCATGTTTATTTTAATCCTGAAGAAAACATTTACAACAATATAAGATTGAGCACAGGGTGCGAAGACACATATCCTGAACTATTCTTTTTCTTTATTGCCAGATATGAAAGAAACATGAAAATGTAATAACATAGAGAAACAGAACAGAGTTTAAAGAAACATATCATTCCTCCAGACAACACAGGGATTCTGCAACAGCATTAAAATCATCCACAAGACACCAGAGTTCCAGGAAATCACTGAGCTGAATTTGCTCTTTTATTAAACATTCTGAAAGTACAGAGTATACATGCCTTAGAGTAGAAATTCCCAACCCCTTATGCGTTACTAAGGGGAGTATATATACAAAATTTTACATAAGAAAATATCTGAATGGAGAATAAATGTTTCATAAATGCTCAACCAACTGCTGGAGTGCAGCCGCTGAGAGAGTGAATGCTGTGATTACTTTTAGTCCCTTAGCTATCAGAAAATAGTCAGAGACTGCTGACTTGGTGGCTCTTGGAGTTGGCTAAGGGTACACCGCCAAAATTTGCGCATTTTCTTTATCCTTTAGCTAGCCGTCATGGTTTACATGCTGTGTCAGCATTCAGATGCTTTAATGCTCACTTTATCCTTCTGTTTGTCTTCTATTGACCTGGAGCTGGCAGTGAGTGGACAGCTGGAGCTACCGTGGCAGAATCCGAAGCATTGATTGCCACCAGTCTTCCTTAGGCATCTGATGCCTCCTAATCTTTATTAAGGTCTCATCAGCCTCTGTATATTTGAAGAAATTAGGAGGAGTCTCAAAAAGGTGGTTCACTTCATTTTCAATAAAGAATAGGCCTCCTAATTTATCATATAAACTCTGTCCTGAGGGCGGCCCTGTTTGTTCCGATGTACTGCCAGATGCAGTAATCTGATTCTCGATGTATGTTACCATTCTGTTGGCAAACTGCTCCTGGGAGACCAATTTTCCTGCACTATTCAAGAGGATGGGCAGGCCTTTTGCTTGTAGTTCTGCCATCTTGACCTTAAACTCCTCCACATCTGTTGTTATCTCATAACACTTCCTCTCCACAGATTGTACATAACTTCTGAGAGTGGTCACTTTCTTGGCAAGGAGAACAGCTTCTGTTCTGTTGGGAATACCCATGGCTGCCAGTTCCTCCTGCTCATTCCTGTTCAGGAAGTCTACCATTTTATTGGCTTGTTCTAGCCTGTTTCCCAGCACTGCTTTAGCCTTATTGATTTCTATGTGTGCTTGGCCTAACAATTCCATCTGCTGATGTATTGTTTTTATTGATTTTCATTGCTGTGTGATGGATCTGCTTATTTTGGCCCATAAGATCCTTTTTATTTCGGCCATGGCTGTTTCCAGATTCAGTTCTTTTTATAGGGCCTTTATTTTGTCCTTGAGGGCCTTTATTTCTCTGCACTGCTCTGCCACAGTTATTTTGGATTTGTCATATTTGGACTCCAGCTCTGCCAATTTCTCCTTGGTTTTCTTTATTTCATCTGCTTGGAGTTCCATCTTTTTGACAGCCTTGGTTAGGTCCTCTATACTTGGAACTTGGATTGTCCGTTTGGGCTGCTGATGTACCTGCTGCTTCTGTTGTGGGGGCCACTGTTGCCCCTGATGTTGCTGCTATTGTGGAAGTAGATGGAGGAGCTTGGGAAGATTCTCCCTGTTTGTCCTGTATTGCTCCTTCCAATTCTTTCTCCAATTCCCGGATCCTCTGATCTTGCTGCAGTAAGAGGTCCAGCTGGTCCTCTACCTGTTTTTGCTTTTGAAGCTCAACTGTTTGAGGGTGCTCAGTGGGGGGTAGCTTCAATCTCTTCCTCAATGCATTGAGGTCATCATCCTTCTTCTTTATTAGGGCCTTAACACCTGTTGGATCATTAGGATCATGCCCTAAATCAACAATGATATCTTCAAGAGATTTTATTCTGTTGTCCTTGGCTTTGGAGGACATCCTCTCAATGTCTAGCTGAGTATTGGTGTTTTTCAAAGATTCTTTCAGCTCATGGGCCAATGTGGCCTTTTCTACTAAGGTGGCATAGACCATCTCCCCAGCCTACTTGTGGAGTTCAATTCGGTCCATGGGATGTATATCTTTAGCCAGGACCTCCACCCTTGTTTTTATGAAATCTGTAGCTGTCTTAGGCTGCGGCCCCTTGGGCTTAAAGTGACTGAATATTATTTTCTCTTCTTGGATGTCATAAACAGACATCAATCTCTCTTGCATGGCTGGTGTAGCATCTATGAACTGTTTATACACCTCAGCCCTCAATAACTCAGTTTGAGCCTTTATTTATTTAAAGGAAGCCTTGGTGCTCTTTGGCTTCTTGCTTTGTTGTGATTGAGAGGCCACCTCCAAGCTAACCTGTAAAGTTTGCTCCTGCTGAAAGGAGCTTGTCCCTGTGTGTTGGCTACTCTCCCTGTCCTTTGCTGTAATGTTCAAGACATTTTCAGTAATGTCTTCCACCTCTGGGGAGTCTGCCCTTTGCCTTTTGGCTTATGGCTGGTCGGAGGATCCACTGAGAGGAGTGGACTCTTCTCTTTGTCTTTTTACTCCCCTTTCTTCATGTGCTGGGGTGTGCAGAACTGGGACAATTAACTGCTGAGTTTGAGGTGGTGGTGTTTGTGTTGTAGGAGTTTCTGGCAGCCCATTCTGTGGCTCAACAACTTGTTGTGGTTGCTGGCCCGTTTCCTGCTCTGTTTTCTGTTCTGTCTGCTGCCCTGTTTCCTTCTCTGTTTGTTGCTCTGTTTGTTGCTCAGTCTGTTGCTCAGCCTGTTGCTCAGTCTGTTGCCCAGTCTGTTCCTTTCCTTGCTCATCCTCTGCACCCATTATGCCTTTGCCTTTGTCCATTGCTGTTGTTGTTGTAGCAGGCGCCTGTGGTGCAGTCCTTGTAACTGAGGTCCCTTGTCCCACTGAGTAAGGCAGTCTGAAGGGTACCTGCTGCACATAGTCCAGGTCAATTGTCTTCTCAAGCTCTTTGACATTTTTAAGCATTCTTTCTTCCTCAGTTAGGCTCTCAACTAGAGTGTCCGACTGCCATTCTTGCAAGTTGGCATATTTTTCTATGTGTGGGTATTGGCAATGCTTAATAGCTAGGAGCCTATACTTGTTTCTTCTAGCGGAGATGACACCTTGAGGGTCATAAGGGACCCATCGAAAACTATAGGACAGCTTGTAATTGTCCTTAAGGATTAAGTCTGCATCTTCCCATCCTTCCTTCTTGTTCATGATGAATGGGCCCATTTCATTTTTGAAATTAAGGTGGGCCTTTTTCTTGGAGCTGTGGAAGTGGGTGAGGTCTGACTGAATTAATTGCCTGTAATACTCCAAGGCAAATAACCTCATAGGTACGTATTTGGGGAGCCTGTATGGACAGAGCTCACATCCATAGAGCCTGAATACAGTATGGTGTTCACATAGGTACCAGTCACCTATTTTATTCTTCTTAGAAAGCTACAGAGCTTTCTTTATCTCATTAGATACCCTGGGAGGAGGGGACTTCATCAACATGCAAGAGATTGGGTAGACAAACTGGTCAACAAATTCACAATAGGTATAAGGTGAATTTGTGACTTTGTGATAAACTGAGGTCCAGAAGATAACATATATTCTCTCCCCTGTATGATCTAGCCTTCTGATGTAGCATGGGAAGGCTTCAGAATGGTAAAACATGAACAGATGGTAGATATAAGCTGAGTATCTGAAGACCCCCTATCTGTCCACATTGGTCAACTGATCATGAATTCTATTGGCTATGAACTTAGCAAAGTTATACTTTTGGGCAGGGGGTTGGTATGGGCTGTAAACAGACAGCAACACTAGCATGGCTCTATCCACATGCTCACTGTTTTGGTACCGCAACACATAGGCTATCATGTCTAGTAACAGCCTGCCTACATCATTGAAATGTTCATTCAGATAAGGAGGTGGCTCTGTAGTCTGGCACTCAGGTCTCATGAAGGTCCTGATGACCTTTTGCAGCTCTTCACTGGTCATCTTGTCACCAGTGTCCAGCAAATAATTCATGGAGAATGGGATCAACAATTCTGTCTGATCAAACTTTAACATCTTGTTTATGGACTCATCATTTATGTAGAAGAGGATCCTCCCTGATGGGGTGCTGATAGCTCTGTGCTGGGCATCATAGTGTTCAGCACAGAGGTGAATGATTTCGGGGAAAACATTCACAGTTGGGAGACAGTAATAAGGCAGGTTTGACTCCCAAATCCCATGTGTACCATGACCATCCTTATGGTCTTCCCTCAGTCGACTGAAGGTCTGCAAGAAGTCCCTGTTTCCTTCAAAATCTCCAATGAGACCATCCTTGTCAACTAATGGCAAGGCTTCCAGCTCCTTATTTGTTTGACTTTGTGAGGCCACACTGATGGATGAGGTTGCAGGAGATGCCATGATATAAGCTAATCTGTACAAATTTCACAGGGATGTGAATTACTAATGTCAAGCTGCAGAGACAGTGAGGTTTCTCTGGTATGAATGTAGGTGGCCTGTACTTGGCAAAAGGGAACAATGCCGAGCATCTCGGGGGCAATCTTGGGGTCTTTAGCCCACGGAACGAGCACTCCTCTGTTGAATTGGGGTTTAGGGGTGGTGCAGGTCACTTGGTTTTACTTTGGGTAGCAGGCAGAGCTGAATTCAGGAGTTTAGCAGTCTTTAATGGTGAATTTTTACAGAGAATTTGAAAAGAATGGGCGAAGTAGGAAACTGGCTAAATACCTGGAAAAATTAGCATGGACGCTTGCGAGCCGGGCTGTGAAGGCTTAATGCCGTCGAATTGTGGACTTGCAACGGCTGAAATCTTGAATTTGTTGGCTGGAAGACAAATTTCGTGGCAGCTGGTTGATAACGGCTCCTTCTTTTACGCATGAAAATGACTTAAAACGGCTCATTTGGTCGTTATAACGTTGAATTTTGGAAAAAGTGCGTAATTGGTGCTTTTCCGCCGATGACATTAGCATGACGTCATGGTGGGGCCCAGGTACGAAGGTGATGTGGCGCTGAGGTGTGAGCCAGGGTGGCAGGACATGGTGGCGGGTCGATGCAGTGGCAGGGTTGCGTGGAGGGCCACGGGACGCGGGGGCGGGCAAAGGTGAGGTGACGTCAGGATGACGTGAGCGTGACGTAGGAGGGAGGGTGGTAAGCAGTATAGCGGTAAGCGGGTTCCCCGCACCACCTTTGGGGCTAAGGCGGTATCGGGGAGGGGGCTCCGAACAACCCCAGCGCCCGCCACGCGTCCCTGTACGGGGCCCAAAACCACTTTCCCCAGACGCTAAAGGTCAGCAGGTCGGGGAGTGAGATTGACCGCCCACCGTAAGATCTGGGCGGCGGAGATCGGACGGCTGGCGGGTCCTCTGACGGGTCGTGCAGGTTGGGAAGGGGCCCGCCAGTCGATTAAAATATTCATTTAAATATTTGGGCGGAGAACTTTGGAATAGTGGGTTTTATGGTTTTTTTTTCGGGTTTTCTCACAATTTCAAAAGGGGTTATGGGTAGGAGGGGGTTTTCATAGGTTTTTCTTTGTAGATGAAGGTTTACTGAGTGAAATGTCTTGGAATGGGAAGAGAGATGACAAGGAGGTTCATCAAAGTGACCAGGTGTCATTTTGATTCCCTTTTAAACAGACCATATGGCTATAATACCAAGGGGAGGGATATTTATACAAATTTTGGGGTTTATACACCATGGTGTTACAATAATAGGGGAAGTGAAGTATAGGGGGCTAGATAATAGAGTTAGATGTTAATGAGGGGGGAAAATGTGAATGAAGACCAATACAACCAAGTTTTCTTGAAAACAACCTAGTGTAAAGAGTAGATCAAAATGAAAAGAACTTTACACAAGAAATGTGGCTTCTAATGTCCTTAAGAACCACCATAAAAACTTTGATTTTCCCTTATGATCATACCTGGTGCAGGGGTGTTAGTTATGAGTGGTAAACAAAGGGAAAGAGGGGAGTTAGACATGCTTCACTGTGTTGTTTTGCCTGTACTTTGCATAGCAAAGTTGATCTTGGGGGAACCATTTCTGCAACCTCATCTACCTACCCAATTATTTAGCCTAACATTTTATTCCTTCTTGGAGGGTGCACTTGGACTTGCAAAACCCTTTGTGTGCCTTTTCTTTTCCATTGGCCTTTTTTGCTTTCATTTCCTATTTAGTACTAACCTTATCTCTTCCAAGGCCCCAGATTAAGCAGTTGGGAACCTTAGTTTCTCTGCATGACTACTGATCTGCCAAGTTTAAACAGTTTGGACAGATTTCTTTCTCTATTCTACAGCATAAATTGAAAACATGGCATGACCCAGATTAGACGGTTGAGTCATCCATAAAAATTTTAATAGGCCTGAAGGCATGAACACACCTTGTCTTCTTTTGCAAATATGAATCCTTTGTAGCAGCAAAGTGGAGCATATTTGGCACTTGAATTTTGCCAATCATGAAATATGAAACCTATTGGTATAGGTAACCAATAGTGGCTCCACATGGGGATGGTTTTTCATTTGAAAGACCAAGAATAGCAGGTCAGATTGCCTTAGGTCTTGACTGTTTTTACCAACTTTTTGAAGTTTGCTACTTTGACACGCCATATTGTGTTTCTCTTCTTGGTGGACCTTTGATTTTATTCACCCACTGCTGGCAGCTACCAGAAAACTGTAAGAAATTATGTTTTTACATGTTTGGAAAATAATATATACATCTGAATATGTACAAGGGGAAACTCAGGCTGCAATTATGGGTGATATTCAAAATAGTGCTTTAGCATCCTGCCATTCACAGGACCTTCATCCAAATCAGTTTCATTGAGGCTTTTAAGGAAATAAGTATTGTTTCCTTGTACTGCTTGGACAGCAAATGGTCCTCTCCAAAGGGAGTCAAATTTTCCATGTTTTCCCTTATCTTCTCTTCTGGAATCCCACTTGAGGACTTTGTCTCCGATGTT